>JAXIVJ010009660.1:47500-50137 GCA_036785665.1 Chirona hameri | reverse complement strand
TGTCTGTCTGTGTGTCTGTCTGTGTGTCTGTCTGTGTGTCTGTCTGTGTGTCTGTCTGTGTGTCTGTCTGTGTGTCTGTCTGTGTGTCTGTCTGTGTGTCTGTCTGTGTGTCTGTCTGTGTGTCTGTCTGTGTGTCTGTCTGTGTGTCTGTCTGTGTGTCTGTCTGTGTGTCTGTCTGTGTGTCTGTCTGTGTGTCTGTCTGTGTGTCTGTCTGTGTGTCTGTCTGTGTGTCTGTCTGTGTGTCTGTCTGTGTGTCTGTCTGTGTGTCTGTCTGTGTGTCTGTCTGTGTGTCTGTCTGTGTGTCTGTCTGTGTGTCTGTCTGTGTGTCTGTCTGTGTGTCTGTCTGTGTGTCTGTCTGTGTGTCTGTCTGTGTGTCTGTCTGTGTGTCTGTCTGTGTGTCTGTCTGTGTGTCTGTCTGTGTGTCTGTCTGTGTGTCTGTCTGTGTGTCTGTCTGTGTGTCTGTCTGTGTGTCTGTCTGTGTGTCTGTCTGTGTGTCTGTCTGTGTGTCTGTCTGTGTGTCTGTCTGTGTGTCTGTCTGTGTGTCTGTCTGTGTGTCTGTCTGTGTGTCTGTCTGTGTGTCTGTCTGTGTGTCTGTCTGTGTGTCTGTCTGTGTGTCTGTCTGTGTGTCTGTCTGTGTGTCTGTCTGTGTGTCTGTCTGTGTGTCTGTCTGTGTGTCTGTCTGTGTGTCTGTCTGTGTGTCTGTCTGTGTGTCTGTCTGTGTGTCTGTCTGTGTGTCTGTCTGTGTGTCTGTCTGTGTGTCTGTCTGTGTGTCTGTCTGTGTGTCTGTCTGTGTGTCTGTCTGTGTGTCTGTCTGTGTGTCTGTCTGTGTGTCTGTCTGTGTGTCTGTCTGTGTGTCTGTCTGTGTGTCTGTCTGTGTGTCTGTCTGTGTGTCTGTCTGTGTGTCTGTCTGTGTGTCTGTCTGTGTGTCTGTCTGTGTGTCTGTCTGTGTGTCTGTCTGTGTGTCTGTCTGTGTGTCTGTCTGTGTGTCTGTCTGTGTGTCTGTCTGTGTGTCTGTCTGTGTGTCTGTCTGTGTGTCTGTCTGTGTGTCTGTCTGTGTGTCTGTCTGTGTGTCTGTCTGTGTGTCTGTCTCTGTGTCTGTCTCTGTGTCTGTCTCTGTGTCTGTCTCTGTGTCTGTCTCTGTGTCTGTCTCTGTGTCTGTCTCTGTGTCTGTCTCTGTGTCTGTCTCTGTGTCTGTCTCTGTGTCTGTCTCTGTGTCTGTCTCTGTGTCTGTCTCTGTGTCTGTCTCTGTGTCTGTCTCTGTGTCTGTCTCTGTGTCTGTCTCTGTGTCTGTCTCTGTGTCTGTCTCTGTGTCTGTCTCTGTGTCTGTCTCTGTGTCTGTCTCTGTGTCTGTCTCTGTGTCTGTCTCTGTGTCTGTCTCTGTGTCTGTCTCTGTGTCTGTCTCTGTGTCTGTCTCTGTGTCTGTCTCTGTGTCTGTCTCTGTGTCTGTCTCTGTGTCTGTCTCTGTGTCTGTCTCTGTGTCTGTCTCTGTGTCTGTCTCTGTGTCTGTCTCTGTGTCTGTCTCTGTGTCTGTCTCTGTGTCTGTCTCTGTGTCTGTCTCTGTCTCTGTCTCTGTCTCTGTCTCTGTCTCTGTCTCTGTCTCTGTCTCTGTCTCTGTCTCTGTCTCTGTCTCTGTCTCTGTCTCTGTCTCTGTCTCTGTCTCTGTCTCTGTCTCTGTCTCTGTCTCTGTCTCTGTCTCTGTCTCTGTCTCTGTCTCTGTCTCTGTCTCTGTCTCTGTCTCTGTCTCTGTCTCTGTCTCTGTCTCTGTCTCTGTCTCTGTCTCTGTCTCTGTCTCTGTCTCTGTCTCTGTCTCTGTCTCTGTCTCTGTCTCTGTCTCTGTCTCTGTCTCTGTCTCTGTCTCTGTCTCTGTCTCTGTCTCTGTCTCTGTCTCTGTCTCTGTCTCTGTCTCTGTCTCTGTCTCTGTCTCTGTCTCTGTCTCTGTCTCTGTCTCTGTCTCTGTCTCTGTCTCTGTCTCTGTCTCTGTCTCTGTCTCTGTCTCTGTCTCTGTCTCTGTCTCTGTCTCTGTCTCTGTCTCTGTCTCTGTCTCTGTCTCTGTCTCTGTCTCTGTCTCTGTCTCTGTCTCTGTCTCTGTCTCTGTCTCTGTCTCTGTCTCTGTCTCTGTCTCTGTCTCTGTCTCTGTCTCTGTCTCTGTCTCTGTCTCTGTCTCTGTCTCTGTCTCTGTCTCTGTCTCTGTCTCTGTCTCTGTCTCTGTCTCTGTCTCTGTCTCTGTCTCTGTCTCTGTCTCTGTCTCTGTCTCTGTCTCTGTCTCTGTCTCTGTCTCTGTCTCTGTCTCTGTCTCTGTCTCTGTCTCTGTCTCTGTCTCTGTCTCTGTCTCTGTCTCTGTCTCTGTCTCTGTCTCTGTCTCTGTCTCTGTCTCTGTCTCTGTCTCTGTCTCTGTCTCTGTCTCTGTCTCTGTCTCTGTCTCTGTCTCTGTCTCTGTCTCTGTCTCTGTCTCTGTCTCTGTCTCTGTCTCTGTCTCTGTCTCTGTCTCTGTCTCTGTCTCTGTCTCTGTCTCTGTCTCTGTCTCTGTCTCTGTCTCTGTCTCTGTCTCTGTCTCTGTCTCTGTCTCTGTCTCTGTCTCTGTCTCTGTCTCTGTCTCTGTCTCTGTCTCTGTCTCTGTCTCTGTCTCTGTCTCTGTCT
>JAXIVJ010009660.1:2500-7500 GCA_036785665.1 Chirona hameri | reverse complement strand
TAGTTATATATATAGATAGGATTATATATATATGATATATATATACTCATATACTATATATATATAGATAAGATATATATATACTATATTAGATACTATACACTAGCATACTCTCACTATCACTGAACTACACTTCAGACATCACTCTACACTATAGATATCTATACACTCAAACATATACTATATAGATCTATACAATAGATATATATATAGATATATATATAGATATATATATAAGATATATATATAGATAGTAATATAGATATATATAGATATATATATACTACATATATACTATAGATATATATATATATAGATAGATATATTATATAGATATATATATAGATATATATATAGATATATATATATGATATATATATAGATATATATATAGATATTATATATAGATATATATAGATATATATATATATTATATTAGATATATAATATAGATATATATATATAGATAGTATATAGATAGATCATATACGACTAGATATATATATACTCACTACTACTATATATAGATATATATAGAGATATATAGATATATTATAGATATCTATATAGTGATATATATAGATATATATATAGATACTACTATAGCACTCACTCACACTCTCACTACACACTCTCACACACACTCTCACACACACATCGCATCACACACTCTCACACACACTCTCACACACACTCATCACTACACACTTCTCACACACCACTCACTCACGACTCTCTCACACACACTCTACAGAACACACTATCACTCACACACACACTCACACACACACTACAGCACACAACACACTCACACACTCACACACTCACCACACTCACACACTCACACACTCACTACACACTCACTCACACTACACACAGCACACACGCACACACACACACACTCACACACACACTCACTTCACACACACTACACACACTCACACTTCCACACCACACACTCACACTCTCACACAGCACTCACACACACACACTCACTACACACACTCACACACACACGACACACTCACTCACACACACACTCACACACACTTACTCACACACACACACTCACACTCACACGTCAACTCACACTCACCTCACACCACACACACGCACACTACACACTCTACACACACACCTCAGCTCACGACACACACCTCACAACACACACTCACACACACACTCACACACACACTCACACACACACACTCACACACACACTCACACACACACTCTCCACACACACACACTCTCACACACACTCACTACACACACTCACACTCACACACACACACTCACTCACACACCTCACACACACACCGACACACACACTCCACACTACACACTCACTCACACACCACACACACCCACCCCGACACACACTCACATCGCACTCACCACACACGACACTTCACCACACACTCTCACACACACACTCACACACACACTCACACACACGTCTCACTCACACACCACACTCACACACACACTCACACACACACGACACACACACTCTCACACGACACTCTCACACACACACTCACTCACACACACACACACACTCACACACACGACTCACACACACACTACTCACACACTCTACTCACACACACCACTCACACAGCGACACTCACACACACACTCACACACACACTCACACACACACTCACACACACACACCACTCACACTCACACTCAACACACACACTACTCACACCACACATCACTCACACACTCACACACGACTCACACACACACTCACACACACTCACACACACACTCACACACACACTCACACACACTCACACACACTTCACACACACTTCACACACACCTCACACACACACTCACATCACACTCACACACACACTCACACACACACTCACACACACACTCACAACGTCACACACACACTCACACACACTCACTCCACACACACACTCACACACAACACTCACACACACACTCACACACACTCACACCACACCACTCACACACACGACTCACACTCACTCACACACCTCACCACACAGCACACTCACACGACACACTCACCACACTACACCTCACTCACACTCACACGACACGTACACACACACACACTCACACACACTCACACACACACACACACTCTACACACACACGCACACACACACACTCACACACTCACTCACACACACACTCACACACACACTCTCACACGACTACTACTCACTCACACAACTCTCACACACTACACCCACACACACACTCACACACACACTCACACACACACTCACTGACCCACACACACCCACTCACTCACACTCACTCGACACTCACCACTACACACACCACACACTCACACACACACTCACACACACCACTCACACACACCCACTCACACACACACTCACACACACACACACCACACACACACATCACACACACTACTCACACTCACTACTCACTCACACTCACACTCACTCACACTCACACTCACTCACACACTCTCACACCACACTCACACACACTCACACATCACACTGCACACACACGCACAGCACCACACTCTCACACCACTCACACACACTCACACACACCTCACCAGCACACACTCACTCACACCACTCTTCACACGACTCACTCACACACCACCTTCACACACACTCACACACACGACTCACACACACACTCACACACACACTCACACACACACTCACACACACTCACACACACTCACACACACTCACTCACACACTCACACACACACTCACACACACTCACACTCACTCACACACGTCTCACACACACTCACACACACTCACACACACTTCACACACAGCTCACTCACACTCACGACACACTTCACCACACACTCCACACACACGTCACACACACTCACACACACTCACACTCACACTTCTCACACACACTGTCACACACACTCACACACACTTCACACCACACTCACACACACTCACACACACTAACACACACACTCAGCACACTCACACCACTCACACACTCACACACATCCTCACACACTCACACTCACACACTCACACACACTCACTCACACTCACAACACTCACCCTCACTCGACGCACACACACTCTGCACACACCGACTCACACACTCACTCACTCACTCACTCACGCACTCACTCACTCACACACTCACTCACTCATCTCACTCACTCACTCACTCACTCACTCACTCTACCACACACTCACACACTCACACACTCACACACTCACACACTTCACACACTCACACACCTCACACACTCACACACTCACACCACTCACCACACTCACTCACTCACACATCACACACTTCACGCACTCACACACTCACACTACTCACCAACTCACACACTCACACCACTCACACACTCACACACTCAGCACCACTCACACACTCACACGCACTCACACACTCACACACTTCACCACACTCACACCACTCACACACTCACACACTCACACACTCTCACACACTCACACACACTCACTCACAATCTCACACACTCACACACTCACACACACACACACTCACACACTCACACTCCACCTCTACACCACACACTCACACACGACTCACCACACACTCACACGCACCACTCATCACACTCACACACTCACACACTCACACACTCACACACTCACACACTCTACACACTCACACACTCACACACTCACACACTCACACACTTCACACAGCTCACACACTCCACACTACTCACACACTCACACACTCACACACTCACACACTCACACACTCACACACGCACACACTCACACACTCACCACTCACACACTCACACACTCACACACTCACTCACTCACACACTCACACACTCACACACTCACACACTCAGCACACTCACACACTCACACACTCACACACTCACACACTCAACACACTCACACACTTCACACTCACACACTCACACACTCACACACTCACACTCACTCACTCACACCTCACACACTCACACACTGCACACACTCACACGACTCACACGACTCACACACTCACTCACTCCACACTCACACACTCACACACTCACACACGCACACACTCACCACGCACACACTCACACTCCACCACTCACTCCACTTCACACACTCACACACTCACACACTCACACACTCACACACTCACACACTCACTACACTCACTCACTCACACACTCACACACTGCACACACTCACACACTCACACACTCACACACTCACACACTCACACACTCACACACTTCACCACTCACACCACACACTCACACCCACTTCACACACTCCACCACGTCACACACTCACACACTCACACACTCACACACTCACACACTCACACACTCACACACTCACACACTCACACACTCACACACTCTCACACTCACACACTCACACACTCACACACTCACACACTCACACACTCACACACTCACACACTCACACGACTCACACACTCTCTCACTCACTCACACACTCACACACTCACACACTCACACACTCACACACTCACACACTCACACACTCACACACTCACACACTGCACACACTCACACACTCACACACTCACACACTCACACACTCACACTACATCACACACTCACACACTCACACACTCACACACTCACACAGCTCACACACTCACACACTCACACACTCACACACTCACACACTCACACACTCACACACTCACACACTCACACACTCACACTCACACCTCACACACTCACACACTCACACACTCACATCACTCACACACTCACACACTCACACACTCACACACTCACACACTCACACACTCACACACTCACACACTCACACACTCACACACTCACAAACTCGACACACTCACACACTCACAGCACTCACACACTCACACACTCACACTCACACGCACACACTCACACACTCACACTCACACTCCACTTCACACTCACACTCACACTCACACACTCACACACCACACACACTCACACACTCACACACTCACACACTCACACACAT
>JAXIVJ010009659.1:0-50142 GCA_036785665.1 Chirona hameri | reverse complement strand
TTGTCTATTATAAATTCAAGGTATTGTTTGCTAACTTGCATTTCCATAGATTATATTTGTATTTATTGAATTCAATTCCAGCAAATATACGAAGTAGTAGTCAAAGTTGTGTATATTTCAGTACTTGTAGTAGCATTTGGAAGCGGTCATAGTACATTCTATACGAAGTAGGGGTGCGGATAGCGCTAGCATTCTTATGTTGACCAAATGAAGTGTGAAGCATGGTTTAGGGTGGTGGGAACTAGTGGGAACCACGCTTTACTATCATGGGGCTGTGCTATACATTTGATGGCTTGCGCTTCAATCGATGATATTGGGCCCTCGGATGCATTAACCCTATTCCCTGCGGGCGGCCAAAATTGCGTTAACCTGCGGGGAGGAGCAGATTCTGCCCCACCCCCTCCCCCCCAGAGATCTCGAGAACCGCTCGGTCGATTTCTAGGGGGAAAACGCCATTCAATTCGTCATGACAAGATTCGTCATGACGTCACGTCATGACTTTTTGGTACCCGAAATTTTTGTTTTGTTCAAAAATGGGGGGCCAGGGGGCAAAACAAAAGTTTTTTTAAAGGTCATTGCAGCCATGTGGCTCGACCGATTTTCATGCTCCAAACATTTTTGAGCTTCAAATGTACTAGTATTTAATATATAAAAAGAAGAAAAAAATAGAAAATCATAGGCGTATTCAGGGATTGTAAAATGGGGGATTTTCTGGAGATAAAAAATATGTGCTATTCGTGATTGTTTGGGACGACATGAACGTCACATGTGGGCATTATATGCTGTAATTTGTTAAATTTGATATATTGCGCATAGGCGGATCCAGGAAAAACATGGGGGCATCATGCGCGTAACGCTTTTATCATCTTACTAATTTGAAGTTGGACCTAATTAGAGGGTGGGTATCGCCTCCAATTTTTATCCTGAGTGCTCCTCTGCCCCAAAAATATGTACAATCCCAGTATCTATGATGCATATTGCATTGAAATTGTTTCTGACGCATTTGTATGTATTGACAGTAAAAACACTCTCCGATGCATAAAACGGCTATTCTGAGTGTCGCGTCATGGTTAAAAGGTAGAGACATGTTTAAAACGACACTTAGCAACATGCATACCAGAAACTAAAATACACTCCATGATCATACACACATTCACATAGCGACCGACATAAACATACACGACACCCATCATACACCATGTAAAAGAGCACCGAGCTGACGTTTAAAAGAAGCTAAAGACGCCTCGCGCAGGTCCGGCGGCAACGCGTTGTAGCGCTGCGCTACACTGTATAAAAAGCGTCTCTTGCCGGCTTCGGTTCTCACGCGCGGGAGGGCCAAATCAGCGTCCTGGCGTGTGCTTCTAGATCGAAACTCAGAGTTTGTCGAAAGCCGGGAAGCGAGAGCCTGTGGTTCCGCGGTGGTGCGAATTTTATGAAGAAGATTGAGGGATTAAAGTTCGTACAGCTGCCGGGCGGTGAGCCAGCCCAGTTCATCTCGCACGTCCGATATGTGATCAAATTTACGCCGGCCAGAGACAGCGCGCAAGCCAAAATTGAGGATCTTTTGGAGGCGCTGCATGTTTTTCTCTGAGCCGTTGCCGAACACCGTCAAACAGTATCGGACGTGCGAGATGACAAGGGCGTCGACTATGATAGGAAGAAGTGACGAAGGGATCTGATGACGCACGTGGGTCAGGCCGATGATGATACCGTTACATGTTTTGACGAGGGCAGATACGTGTGAGTCCCACGAGAGGTTCTTGTCCAACAGTACGCCAAGGTTCCTCACCGTGGGGCTCTCACGCACTATGTCCTCGCGGAACCGAATAGTGGTCGGGGCCATGCCGCGACAATTTTGACGGGAACCACAGACCATGAGTTCTGTTTTCCCGGTATTTACTTTCAAACCATGGGAATGGAACCAGGCATCGAGAGATGATAAAGCCTGTTCCATGGTAGCAATGAGCTGAGGGAGGGGTCCTTTTTGCTTGAGACCAGAATTTGGGTATCGTCAGCGTACTACACCACGTGCGCCTGTGGTGCGAACAGGGAAAGATCGTTGGCGAAAATCTGGAATAGGAGCGGGTCAAGTGAGGATCCTTGGAAGACACCGATAGGATTGGGTAGGGATCGGGAAAGATGACGGTTTCCACGCCCGTCAGCTGTACAAATAGATTGAGTGTGGCCAGTGAGGTAAGAGGAAAACCAGGTAGGATCGATAGAATAGGTTTGCAGTTTGGAAAGGAGCTTTGCGTGGTCGATCACGTCAAAGCATTTTGACAGATCAATGGGACAGAGGAGGGTGATGTCCTGGCGGTCGGTGGCGGAAAGGATATTATCGGATGCGGTAAGAAGCGCGGTTTCGGTGGAGTGATTTGAGCGAAAACCGTGCTGGGAAGAGGAAAAAAGATGATTGTTAGACATATAAGTGTACAGTTGCCGCTGCACAACTTTCTCTACTAGCTTTGGGAAGGCGGGGACGATGGAGATGGGACGGAAGTTTGAAGTTTCGGAGAGGCTCCCGGATTTGTGAATAGGATGTACGATAGTGTTTCCAGGACGCGGGAAATTCACAGGAAAAAAATCAATTTATTGCACTGCAAACCACGAAGGAAGTATGCGACGCAAACCCGCATTCGTAATATCCTCCCCAAAACAGGAGCCTGGAACCGCCTCTGCTCGACCGATTTTTTCACAATTTTGACACAACACGCGCTATTCAATTTTGGGAAAAGTCACATAGTTGCAGGACGTTAGGTCCAACGGTTTGGAAGCGGCAACTGAAAAACTACCGGGAGCCCCCCCCCCCGCAGGGAATAGGGTTAAAGGAAATAGTTCACCTTCAACATGGGTTTTGAACTGAAATAACAGTTTTGTAGCCCGTATTGAGAAATCCTTATCTGGAACTTTTCTTTGCTGAAAAGACTCTCCAGCCGAAGATATTGCACTTTTTGGCGAAGGAATACGGCGCATATATGATGTACCGTACCGTCTGAAAGTGCCAGCACTGCCATGGAGCATGCGCAGACCAATAACACACACCATAAAATCAATAATTTACAACCTTCTGTCCTGAATTGGCGCGATGTAGGACCATTTTTTAAAAACAAAAAAAGAAACTGTATTAAAAAATATAATAAAATCGTGTTCTGAAAGAAAAAAAATCCGAAGGTGAACTATTTCCTTTAAATGAAAATCGATTCCGGCTCCGTATCGATATTTAAGTATAAGAAATGAGAATAACTACTCTAAATATTGGTTTTATATAAACAAACGTGGATAACAACAATAATAATGAACAATAATAAGACAAAACAGATTTTAAAAGGCTTAATTGTCCAACTAAGACGACATGCTGATTTTTAACACTAACATTTCAAAAGGTGAAATATACTTACTGTGCAGATTGAAGCGATAGTTATCATCTGAGACTGAGTGGAGGGAATGCACAAGTAATGTGTTTAGTGCAAGTGTAAAGCAATGAGGTTGTTTATGTTTAAATGTGTATGCTTGTTTGTTGACACGCTTTTTTACTAGTCTCACGTTGCAACTTGCGGCACATGCCATACGGACTACGGACACTAGGACGAAGATAAAACTAGTGTCCTGCTGCTGCAGGTGTCGGCGTGTGAACTGTGTGTCTTGCTGCTGCAGGTGTCTGCCTGTGACGTGGACTGCTGCTGCAGGCCTGCCAATGATAATAAACCGCCGGCGTGAACCTGAGAAAGCGGAAAAAAAGTACATGAATAAATACAGATTGCCATGTCGTCGGCATGACTTGCCGAGTCCCAACTATGTATGGTATGCAGTATGCACACTGCAATATAAATTAGTTGGTAGGGAACATATTTGGCGTTAACTTAACGCACTAGCTTAACCCTCGCCCGGTTAGGGGGAGGGCGTGGATGCCACCCCCTCGGTTTTTCTGGAATAACTCGTGTAGTTTCCAACCGATTTCGATGGAACTTTCAGTACCCTACTTTTGAGAAGAAAAAAAAATCCCACATACTCTAAAAAAAAAAAATATTAACCCACATGACCCGTGACCTATGACCTGTTTCTCAAGGTCATGTCAGGCGCAACCATAGCGCTCCGCAGTATCGATGCTAGTAACTTGTGCAGTTTCCGAGTGTTTGTTGTTCATGAGCATATGTACAAGTGTTTCCAGGTGACAGTTGTGGTTTCCACTGAGATTGTGACCTCGATTGACCTTTTCATAGGTCAACTGAGGAAATTGACCTCCGATGACCTTATATTACTTTTTGGGGCTTCTGAAGGTTTCTAGGACATTTTGTGACACTGATTTCAAATTTGGGTCCATTTTACATAATTATATGTTCCACTGGGGTCATGCGCTTCCACAGGTCAACCGAGGTCACTGACTTTAAATGACCTGACATGACCTTTTTGGAATTTGTCAGTTTTTAGGACATTGTGTGACCCTGATTACAAATTTAGCACCCATTGAGCATTATGGTATGCTCATTCACGATTCTAGCTCAATAAAATTCAATTTATACGCATTTACAACTTTTATGACTTTTGTGTCATTGACATGACCTCAGAGGTGACCTAATGACCCAAGACAAAATCGGGTATCAGCGGCTTCCACTCGTCACAAGCAACACGCTCGTATTTGTCTCGAAGCTCTAGCTCAATTAGGGGCGAAACGCTATGGGGATCGTAGACGGCTGATAAGGGGGGGCAACATGACCAATGGCAGCGTTACGGCTGGGAGGAGGCACCAGCGGTGTCCAGGGGCGGGCGGACTCACTGGATTTGCCCCCCCCCCCCCCCCCCTTTGGGGGGGGGGGCAAATCCAGTGAGTGACGTATTTCCAAAAAGTTGTTGAGTGTGGGGGGGGGGGTAGCGGGCCGTCAGCCGTCAGCGAGATGTTGTTGACCGGGGGAGGGGTCGAGTCGTCAGCAGACTCGCATTTCATCCAGTGTAAATTGGTTTGCTCAGGGAGTGGGGGGAGGGTGACCCTGCCCCCGCCTTGGTTACGTCCCTGTACTGAACGATATTTTATATCAAACTTGCTTCCACTTCACATCACAGCTGTTGTAATCAAGCGAAATCAATCCATTCTTATCTCCAACAGACGACCGAGACGACCACACCTTTGGCATCATAGAGGTGGTGGTGTCCGATTCAGAAAACCAGCGACTGCGTCAAATTACTATATTGAAATGGTAGCGCATCGATTGCTTCCTTCCTATTTTTTCTTCGAAACAACGGATTTTTGCACTAGAGGGATGCAGCGTAATTCAATCACACAGTGAATACCACAGGTAGCACTGATCAGGGGCATCGCCGATCATTTTTGAGTGGGGGAGCTGAAATGACCCCATTTTGTATGCGTGTATTTAAAGGGAATAGTTCACCTTGGAAAATTTTTACCCAACACGATTTGATTATATTTTTAATACAATTTATTTTTATATTGTGAAAAATGGCCTTATATCGCGCTGATTCAGGACAGAAGGCCGTAAATTTGTATTGTTTATCAAAACTATATGCATACTCTCCGAGTCAGAGTCCTGACGTCACGCGAATGTAAAAAATGGTTCAGCCAATCAGATTCGAAAGTAGTCGCGTAAAGATAGACTCGCATTGGAGATGTTCCAACCGGCGGCCGGCGTTCGCTCGCTAGCACCAGCTGCAAGCTGATTGGCTGATGGGATAGCCTCTGCCCGGGCTAGAACCAGTACAACATTCTTTCACCAGCACCGCATTCCTTCGCCAAAAACTCAAATATATTCGGCTGGAGAGTCTTTTCAGTCAAGAAAACTTGCAGATAAGGGGTTCCCAACCACGGGCTACAAAACTGCTATCTCAGTTTAAACTAATGTTGAAGGTGAACTATTTCCTTTAAGCCTTTGCAGCGTGTTTGATGTTGATTTGATGTCATAGTAGGTACTTGTTATTGAGCGCCGCGGAGCTGCGATACATTTTTACGGGTTTGCCTGATCAAACCCAGAAATATAGGCGGTGGGCCATGTAGAGGATAAGTAGCTAAAATGCTATTCACTTCACTCAATTAGCGTTGCGACGAACCGAAGACGATGACGATGGCCACCGATGTGACGCCGCAAAGCGGCATGAAAAGTTAAATTTAGGTCGTGGAAAACGAAATTGTAATATTGGAACCCGACCGTGATTGGAGTTAAGCCCCAGGTAACCCCTTTTCCTGGTTGCACATCTCGGTATGATGAAAAGTATTGACATTAACCCTCGCACGTGCAGCGTCCGATCAGTGCGTGACCGTGCAGGGGGGGGGGGCACAACCCCCCCCCTAGAGTTTCGCCCCTAATTGGGCTAGAGCTTCGATTCAAAAACGATCGTGTTGTTGGTCACGAGCGGAAGCCATTGATACCCGATTTTAAGGTCCTGGGTCATTAGGTGACCTCTGAGGTCATGTCAATGACCCAAAATTTAACCAAAATGTAAATGCGTATAAATTTAATTTAATCGAGCTAGAATCGCGAATGAGCATATAATTATGCTAAATGGGTGCCAAATTTGAAATCAGCGTCATAAAATGTCCTAGAAACTGCCAAATTCCAAAAAGGTCATGTCAGGTCATGTCAGGCATTTGAGGTCAGTGACCACGGTTGACCTGTGGAGGCGCATGACCCCAGTGGAACATATAATCATGTAAAATGGATCCTATATTTGAAATCAGCGTCACAAAATGTCCTAGAAACTGCCAGAAGCCAAAAAAGTAATATCAGGCCATCGGAGGTCAGTGACCTCGATTGACCTCTGAAAAGGTCAATGGAGGTCACAATCTCAGTGGAAACCACAACTGTCACCTGGAAACACCTGTGCATATGATTCTGAACGACAAACACTATGCAACTGCACAAGTTACAAGGATTAATCCTACGGGACGCCAGTTGCGCCTGGCATGACCTTGAAAAACAGGTCAAAGGTCACGGGTCATGTGAGCTACAACTTTAGAAATTGCATAATATGTGTCAAATTGTTCACCAGTACAGTACTGAAAGCTTCATCGTGATCGGTTGATATTTACGCGAGTTATTCCCGAAAAAACCGAGGGGATGGCATCAACCCCCTGCACTGGCGAGGGTTAAGCCTAATTCAATTATGTGAGTTTAAAACTGCTCGGACAAACACTGTTGCCTGTGCACGACCGTTATTTTTTACGAAGATTGGGTCACTTAATGCAACCTGGTGACCTGACCTGAAGTGACCCGAAGTAAAACAAATATTGCAAAATGTGGTTCATTGAAGCCGTAACAGGTGCATGACAATTTGTTACAAAGACTAAGACAGCAAATCTGACAACAGGTTATCACGATCGATCAGTAAGCTGTTTGAACAGAAGTGCATCAACATATTATAACAATGTCAAACACACACCAATCGTTTTTGCGCTATTTAAAGGGATTATACGGGTTTTTCCCAGAATAAATGAGTTGCATAGTAAAACGTACTTATAAAGGTGGTAGAAGTCCCACGCTAGCCACATTTTTCAGGAAATTTCAGGAAATTAATAAGCAATATTTGAAAAATAAACTTGTTTTGTTCCAACACCTGTTATCTAGTTTTTCCCATAAAATTATATATTTTTCATTATTTTTCATGCCGATACGCCACCACTAAATTATCAACGCTAAATGCCAGAGATAAGAAAACCACAAAACCCGAACGAACAGTGTGTAGTAATAAAGAGTCCCGTAAGTTTTGAATTGCATAATCATTTTGTGATCCAGTAGGACTTGCAGATAACTCAAAACTCTAAAATTTATTGCTGCAGATTCTCAGATGATAAATGTGGTGAACAGTAATGCCGATCAAGTACTCTTTATCTGATACAAATCTCGAAAAACGCCAAAGTTTTAATGCTGATAATTGCTGAAATAATAGACTAAATGAGCATTGTGGTCCCTGTTATATGTCTTAAACGTGTTTAAAGCTCATACAACTGCAAAAGAGTGCATTTCCTTACAGGACGGAAACCCGTATAATCCCTTTAATGAGACAGTGCGTATTTCACAGAAAAACCGGCTTGAGTACCAATACTCAAATACACAATGCTTCCTGCTCGATAGAGACTGGTAAAGTTTTGAATCATGCCGCTTGTTGCCAGTCCAATATGGACCAGTAGAATACAACTAACAGCCACTGAATCGGATCCAACGACCACCGTCGTCACATGGGTGCTCAAAATGTTCGCGTTTAAGCCGGCGATCCACTAATAAAACGTCTCTTGGGTTGGTTTTAAGGTAGTCAATTTTGGTTTGCGCGCTGTCTCTGGCCGACGTAAATTCGACCACATATCGGACGTGCGAGATGCACTGGGCTGGCTCACCGTCCGGCAACTGTACGAACTTCAATCTATCCACCTGCTTCACAAAATTTCCCAGCTTCCCAGCTTTCGGCCAATTCTGAACTTCGTTCCAGAAGCACCCGCCAGGACGCTGATTTGGCCCTCCCGCGCGTGAGAACTACAACCGGCAAGCGTCTCTTTATACATAGTACGGTGCAGCGGTACAACACCCTGTCTCGGGACATTCGTGACGTCTTTACCGTCATTTCAACGTAAAGTTGGCGCTCTTTTACATGACATCTGATGTGCTGTGCTGGATGTGTGTGCTTGCGATCGGGTATTGTGTGTGTTTTGTTTTTCTACTCAGTGTACGCATGTGTGTCGTTTTTAACATGTATCTCATCTTTTAACCATTACACGACGCTCAGAATAGCCGGTTGTATGTATCGGAGAGTGTTTTTACCGTAGATACAGTTTGAAGCTGTAAAATGGCATCGGTTACTCGAGGACTAACAAAACTCGTGATTCCGCCCTCCCGTCCCGCCGAATTCTGGTAGCCGTTAGGTGTTGGTGAAAGATAAATATGGAGTGATGATGTGAGGGCGGCAGACCCGGAGCGGGCGGGTATCACATTACACCGTGGGAGAACGCGTCGTCGTGTCGCGACGCGCCGAGCGCAGCCGTACTATGAATCGTGCATATATTACGTAACGCTTTCTTCGGCAATATTCAACACCCTGTTGAATATTGCCGTTTTAATGTAACGCTTCGTAACGTTTCGACTGAGCCCCGTATATAATTAAGTAGCGCAAACATGTTTGAAGTTTGAACCCCCCTCCCCTAGCCTCTTTAAAACATACAAAATCATGCTTAATGTAGCATGAACATCGTCGTGGCGGTCAATATCTTGAATTCCAGACCCTGTCAGAAAAAGTCACTCGTATAGGCTTTGTATGATTCTGTTATTGTTTCCGTTTAAGGTTCATTTTAATTGTCCAGCTTTACGATAACACCCGTGCGACCCCCTCCAGCTATGTAATATATGTGTTTATATTCATATACAGACAATTATGGCATACATGACACAGGAAAGTAAACACATGGGCGGACGCGTTTCGTCATAAATGACTTCATCAGCACCATATACACAAGATGAAATAATGCACACACTCAAGAAAGCTATACATCACAGTTTCAATCTATTCGAATTATTATTTAAATGTTCTAGAAGAATGTGATATAAAACTTGTTCTAATATACAATCATCCTGAATGATGTAATCGATGTCGCTAACGCAGAGAACGGTGGCGTAATATTCCAGAAACTGAGAGGTGAGATTAACTCAGGTTACTTTTATGGAAACCCAGACACCCAAAGAATTTATCCCTATTAGACCAATCATTTTGCATGGATTCCCACGCCAGCTTACAATGTAGCTATACAGCTGAACTCTATTATTTCACCTTGCATACCGAAAACTTATTCCCTGAGATCGTCTGAAGAATTCATAGAAATACTCAGAGTACGGGAGAGGCATGGCACCCTGGCATCTCTTACAGATACAGATACAGATACAGATATGTATTTCGGAACCTCCATAATATGGCTTTTGTGGAATCCACGTCATTACATTAATAATACACAATAGGATAAAAACAGTAAAACATACAGTGATGAAAAATACACACGGTAAAACAGAACACGCGGCAAAAACAGTGGCAGGTGGCAACATAGGCCGCTCCCAGCCGCAGACACCGATCGCAATCTACGGTAAAATTCACGATTGACTATCGCCTAGCCTCCAGCGTAAGGTCGTTCCAGGCGCTCGTGGCTCGGTACACAAAGCTGCGCCGGGCGAATTCTGTCCGCACGCGGGGCAGCTCGAAGTGGCCGGCTTCAGTGCCGCGCGTGCGGCGAGCGGATACATCGGCGCGCCGCAACAATCGCTGTCGCAATAGTTCGGAGGCACTGGTGGATGTTGTGAGGTGGCGCATTGTGGCAATATCGCGTTCGGTGATCATTTCATCAACATTGGGCCACCCCAGTTCACGCAATGACGGACTGACATGGTCACGCCTGCCAAGTCCGGTCACGATGCGGACACCGAAGTTGATTCACTTTTGTACACGCAGCTTCTGTGCTGCGGAACAGTTTCCCCACACCGTTATACAATAACGTATGTGGGGGAAGACGAGTGCCTCTATCAACAGCTGTCTGATGCATTTTGGGAGCTTATGTCTGATTCGCGCCAGACCCACCAGTACACAGTAGCAGCGCTGCACAACAGACGTAATGTGGCAGTTCCATGTCAGATGTGAGTCGATGACGACACCAAGCACCTTGACGCTTTGTGAGGGCAAAATTTCATCATTACCAAAATGAACAGAGAAGTCTGAGATGACTTTTTGACGGCGAGATCTCAGGAGGAGCATCTTTGTTTTTGCCGGATTAATTTTTAGACGGTTCTGTGTGAACCACTGCAAAGCTATGTCAAGAGAGCTTTCAACACGATTTTTCAGATCATGAACATTTGATGGGAAGTCAGCGTCAATGAACTGGGCATCGTCAGCATACATCACGATCCTCCCGAATGGAAGATGCTGCGGCAAATCGTTGGTGAAGAGTAAAAACAGTACAGGCCCTAAAATGGACCCCTGGACCACCCCGTGCGTCACCTCCAGGGCACCACTACAGCCACCCCGCACATTCTGGGTACGACCCCGCAGCCAGGCCGCGAACCATTCACGCTGGACACCATACCACTCTAGCTTGTCCAGGAGACGACCATGCTCGACACTGTCAAAGGCCTTAGACGTGTCAGTTGTGACGAGTGACGTCATCATGCCTTTATCAATGTTGTCTGTTGCATACGTGACAGTGTCGAGCAGGGCCGCCTCTGTGGACAGTCCCGGCCGGAAACCGTACTGCTGAGGACACAGTATATGGTGGGTCGTCAGGTAATCCATCAATTGGGTGCAGACCACACGCTCACACAACTTCGCCACAACAGGGAGAACAGAAATCGGGCGATAGTTGTTGGGGTCCGTAGTTTCACCCTTTTTATGGAGAGCCGTAACGGTAGCAGCCTTCCACTGGTCGGGCATGTCGCAATTCATGATACAGGAATTTACGAGCCTCAGCAAGTGCGGTCCCACCACTGGAAAGGTCTTGACGCATCTTCACTCTTTACGAATGTCCCTGTCGATCAGACGATTGATATGCTTCTTGAGAACGTGTACTCTCATGCGTCTATCCCGGCGCCACGTGTACCTAGAGCAAGAGCTAACTCAAACGTCTCTTTGAGATATGCACAAAAGACACTCTTTCCTTTTGCACCCAGACTTGCACCCAGAGGGCAAGCTTTGCCAACAGATCGATGGGGTGGCAATGGGTTCCCCTTGGGGTGTCATTTGCGGAAACGTATATGGCATAGATAGAATCACTGGCCTTAGAGAGCCTAGAAGAAACCTTTCACGTACTGCCGGTACACTGATGACATATTTGTTGATATTGTTGACGAGGAACAACTCATGTGCCTCAAATCCGAACTCCAAGACAAATCAATTATCAAATTAACGTTCGATATGTCAGTAAACTACCGAATTCCATTTCTAGATGTAACAGTTGATGCTTCAAATAAAACAATCGTTACCTTGGTTTACAGGAAACCCACTGATATTGGTAGATGTCTTAAAGGGATTATACGGGTTCCCGTCCTGGAAGTAAATGAACTATTTTGCAGTTGTATGAGCTTTAAACACATTTAAGACATTAACAGGGACCTCAATGCTCATTTAGTCCATTATTTCAGAAATTATCAGCGTTAAAACTTGGGCGTTTTTCGAGACTAGTATCAGATAACGAGTACTTGATCGGCACTACTGTCCACCACTTTTATCTTAAGATCAATTTGAGAGTTTTGAATTATCTGCAAGTCCTACACTGGATCACAAAATTATTATGCAATTCAAAACTGACGGGACTTTGTATTACTACACACTGTTCGTTGAGGTTTTGTGTTTTTGTGGTTTTCTTTTCTCTGGCCAGTCTGGCTTTTCTCAGCGTTGAGAATTTGGTGGTGGCATATTATTTTTTGGCATGAAAATTCATGAAAAATATATAATGTTATGGGAAAACTAGGTAACTGCTGCTGTCGTTGGAACAAAACAAGTTTATTTTCTTTCAAATATTGCTTATTTTACCGGAAATATGCCATACGTGAGGTGTTTTTATTAGTATAAAAGAGATGACTGGCTCTGCCTCAGCCGGTCCTGTGCATATGCTCCTGAACAACAAACACTATGCAACTGCACAAGTTACAAATATCAATTCTGCGGACGCCAGTTGCGCCTGACATGACCTTGAGAAACAGGTCAAAGGTCACGGGTCATGTGACCTACAACTTAAACATTTTCAGAATATGTGTTAAATTGTTCACAAGTAGGGTACTGAAAGTTTCATCGCAATCGGTTGATATTTACGCGAGTTATTCCCGAAAAACCGAGGGGATGGCAATCCCCCCCCCTGCACTAGTGAGGGTTAATGTAGTTTGCATATACATTAGCTTCGGATAATAAAACAAAACACCATGGCCGGTGACAGTCAGCGCTCAATAGTACATAGGATAATAATTACTGTATACATATGTAACTGTAAAGGGGGCCGAACACTGGGCCATTTGGCGAGCGGAGGCGAGCGATATCGCTGCGACTTTCCGCGCATCTGCAGTGACTTTCCGCGTCTGCGTCAGCCGAAACGATGAAAAACGCAAGCTAAACGCGCCGAGTGTCCGCTGGCGGAATGGCGGAAAAAGCTGGTCCGTACGAGCCTTTTCCGCGACTGAACGACGCGGAACCGCGGACAACACAAACGTATCAGGCTAACAGTGGCGAATCTATGCAAGATAGAGGTTACAAATTTTGCACAGCATGTTTTTGCCGCTGTTAAATTTATTGTGTAAGGGCGTCGTGGTTCTAAACTTACACCTTCGTCGAAAAATGAGCATAATTAAGTTACCTTGGGACAGGCTGTAGGGACAAAATGCGACATGCTGTAGGTTGGCGGGGCGGAATCTCGCAAGCAGACAGCGCCGAATCCGCCGGAACAAGGACGATATTCCGCGGTGTCGCCGCGATTTTCCGAGGCGGAATTTCGCAGAGATATCGGCCACCGAATGCGCTGTTTGGGGCTGCCTTTACTCTGACTACCTGGAGTGTGCCTACTGTTTCGGAATGTATATTTGTTTTCTTACGGTAAGAAGCTATTGGTTTGATTGTTGGATACGATAAAATTCACAATGGAGCCCTTTTAGTTGAATTTTCACTTATATTTTTTTTCTTCTTCGATATCGACAAAACGATCGCCACTATAAACAGAGGAAAAAAAGTTGTGTAAAACGGCGCACCTAAGACAATGAAATTAGGTCACATCATGCAAGATAGAGATACAAGTTTTGCACAGCATGGTCTTGCCACTGTGAACTTTATTATGTACAAGTTTTGAAGCTCTAAATTGTTGATATCTGCGTCTAAAAATGGTGTCAAAAAGCCTATCAAGCGTTGCGAGTAGGGGACAGCCGGTACTGTTCGGCTGCTGCTATCAGCGCGCACTAGCTGTGTCGTCGAATTGCTATTGGCCGGCGCTAACGATATGCTAGCAAATGTGGATCCATATTTCGATATAAGCAATGCTTCTAGTAGCCGTTTTCACGAAGGATTTTGCGTTTGGGGCGATTGGGGCGATTGGGGCGTTTTGGGTAAATGGGGGGGGGGGCAGTGTCAACCCGCGAGTTACTGGGGGAGCTATTTTTTGCCCCCCCCCCCCCCCCCCCCCCCCTCCCGTTATTTTGCGATAACTCCTAAACGAACACAGATATCGTCACCAAACTTTCAATACCCTCTCTCACATCAATTCTACACATGTTTGCAAAAGGAAAAATATGAGGTTATGATAAACCGGATAAACCAAAAACCGGAATATATATGATTGAGACGTGTGCCGTGAATATGTGTACCAAATTTGAAGTCGATATCTTTAAAAATGACTGACTTATGACCTTTAAATGACATAAATCGACCACTTCTCACAGCGTTACTATGCATAAAAACGCATTTCCTTTTTTGCTTTTTACTTCTATTTATATAGAACAAACAATGTGCTAAGGTCATTTTTCGCGTTCTAGACGAAAGACAATCCCATAAACATGTGTTACAACGCCTAATGACCGTATTCTGCAGTTTGACCTCGTGACCTCGGATGACCTTGACCTGACCCAAGGTCATAAACAGCTTAGAAAGGTACTTAGAAGTGTCAGACACACGAATCATACCGATTTATCGGTAACTTATGCGTTTAATATCGCAATTTTGCGCGACAATTCCATCCATCGAGACCTTTCGACACGGTCAAAGATTTTGTACTTGACCTGACCTGTGACGTCATCGGTGACCCCGAGGTAAACAATATTATGTTTCCTTCGATAAATTTCCCAGGGATATTGAATGCCGTTTGAGTTTTTACATTCGGTCCAGTAGTTCCGGAGATCCGAGGGGGGCAAAAAATAGCCCCCAGTAAGTCGCGTTATGAAATATACCCCAGTAACTCGCGGGTTAAGAGCTATGGCCACGTGACACGGTGTTTGATCAAAAACTCCAAAACTCCAAACTCCAAAACTCCAAAACTCCAAAATTAAAAAATTCAACAAAAAAAATCCAAAATTTGAATATTTGAAAATTCCAAAATAAAAAAGTAAAAAAACAAAACTCATAAAAATGTACAACCAACCTTCGGACCGGCTCATATCCGAATAACCTAAGATTGGTTGTATCCCAAAATCCAAATAACCGAAGGTTGGTTGTATCCGAAGGTTGGTTGCACCATTGGAATAACAATATTCGGAGTTTTGCAATTTTGGAATTTTGGAATTTTGGATTTTGGAGTTTTGGAGTTTTGGAGTTTTGGAGTTTTGGAGTTTTGGAGTTTTGGAGTTTTGGAGTTTTGGAGTTTTGGAGTTTTTGACTAAACACCGTGTCACGTGGCCATAGCTCTTAACACTGCCCCCCCCCCCCCCCCATTTACCCCAAACGCCCCAAACGCCCCAAACGCCCCAAACACCCCAATCGCCCCGAACGCAAAATCCTTCGTGAAAACGGCTAGTGGTGGTAAGTAAGAAAAGGTAAGAAAACGGCTAGTGGCTAGTGGTGGCCTTCTGGAGTCTACCCGATAATTTTGTAATTCCATCACGTTCCTGTAGTCTTCGGAATATATCAGCAACTAGGGTGAATCTGGAGAAATTAAGTCATGGTTCAATTCAGAAAATTATGTTCTATCTAGACCAGTGTCAATAACCCCAAATAAGCGATGTGAGTAGGCACACTCCCTTTAACAAAGAACCGGTAACAGTGCAGATGGTTTGAAAGCAGCAACAGGTAGAACGACTTGTCCGCGCATAAATGGTACCTGTGCATCTGGAGGAGCCTGTGGGAGATGGCTTTGGGAGATGGTCCTGGCCTGGTCCCCACTATTACCTCTTTGGTCTAACAAGTTGGCACTGGCGGATCCAGCCTCTCTCCGTGGGAGTATCTTTTTTTGCAAAAAGGTACCCCCATTTTTTTCTCCGCGGATTTGGGCCGGTCGCCTGATTTTGGTATTCGAGCTTAAGAAATTCACTTTTAAAATTCACAAAAATGTATTTTGTGGATTTTTTTTCCGGAAAAAAATTGTTTTCTTTTTTTTGGTCAAAAACACAAAATTATGAAAATCCGAGATAGACATTTTGAAGAGAATGTCATTTCCTTTCTGTTGCCGCTTTTATTTGCAATTTGATTCAAAACTCTATTTTCTACGATTGTTCAAACATTTATCGTTTTTCCACCCAAAATGGCATGACATGGCGTCATTAAAACGTCATTATTTTCCGAAATGCTACATCAATTTAATTGGAATTGAGTGACAAGACGTAGAAGTGATGCAGCATAAGGTACTGAACGTTTGACGTTGATATCTATCATAGTTTTCAAGTTATTAAGAAAATCCGGGAGGGGGGCTGATTCTGCCCCCACCCCAGCGGGCGCGAGTTAAGTGTCACCGGGGCTGCTTGAATTGCATCAGTGATCAGGTGCGCTGTTTTATCTATCATTGAAAGAAAGGGATGCATACCAACTTCAAATTCAATCACTCGAGAGAAGAAAAACAATCTGTTTTCATGAAGTTTTCTCCTAAGATCATTGTTTTTCACGTTCAGTGCAGGGAACGCGCGGGGGGGACATACTGATTGAATTGAATGCCCGTCTCAGATCCCTGTGGTGGTGGGGGGGCATTTGCCCCTGATGCCCCCCTGGATCCGCCAGTGCCAGCAATTTCCGCCAAGGAGAGCCTCTGCCAGACACTTACCTAATGGAATTCATTTTCCCATTTTCCAAATTTGTATAAACAATTGCGAAAGTTGTGTCATGCCGTGAAACGGCGCGAAATTTTCCGGTTTTTGACTCTGGTAGCCGGATTTTGACTGCTGCAAAGACAATTTTTACGATTTGACTATAAATTGGGAACGCGCAGGGGGGGCATACTTGTATTGAACGCCCCCAGATTCCTGCGGGGGGGGCATTTGCCCCTGATGACCCTCCCCCCCCCCCCACTCTGGATCCGCTAGTGTAAGTTGGGGACCGCTGGAGCAGCTTTTAGATGCCGATGTCCGCATCTTTGCGGTCGCATCGCCTTTTAGGACCTCAGCAGGCTAGCATGTAGCACGCTTGCAAGTTAACATTTTATGAAGGGAGTGGGCCCTGGAGCCAGCAATTAGGTACCGACTACCGACAACGAGAGACTCTGCCAAACATTTAATGGAATTAATTTTCCTATTTTCCAAATTTGTATAAGCAATGGCGAAACTTGTGTCATGCTGCGAAGCGGCGCCAAATTTTCCAGTTTTTGTATTGTGGATAGCTGGATTATGACTGCTGAAAACGCAATTTGTACTATTACGATACATTGACCAAAGGGGGGGGGGCAAAAGATACGTTGGCCCCCCTTTGAATGCCAAAGGGGGGTCATGGCCCCCGTGCCCCCCCCCCCCCTGCGGCCGCCAGTGAGTCCGTACGGCATGTGCTGCAACGTGAGACTAGTAAAATAGCGTGCCAACAAACAAGCATAAACATTTAAACATAAACAACCTCCTTACTTGAAAATATATACACTTGCACTGAACACATTAATTGTACATTCCCTCCATTCAGTTTCAGATGATAACTATCGCTTCAATCTGCACAGTAAGTATATTTAACTTGTGTAATGTTAGTGTTAAAAATCAGCATGTCGTCTTAGTTGGACAATTAACCCGCGCACTGCAGGGGGGTTGGTTTCCCCCCCCCCCCCCCCCCCCCTCCCCCTCAGGTTTTTGTAAGATAGCGAAAAAACGGCGGCGCGCAATGCGCGCCGCCGGATTTTAGCACACCTGTTAGGACATCAATTGCGCACACTTTAAAAAAAATAACCTCGGGTCTGGTGAGTCTGGTGACCTGATCATCTCAGGTCAGGTCACCAGACCAGGTCAAGTGAACCCACCTCCAAAGATGTTGGCAGTTGTGCCAAAACCAACATTTTTACGGATCAGTTTGAAACTTACAGGATGTCATGAGGGCATTAGTACTTGCAATTCCTTTATCTCGGAATTTTGATATCGGTGACCTAAGGTCAGGTCAATTTCGTAACCTCCCCATAATAAGTCAATGGGGAAATATACAAATGCTTCCTATTTCAAGGATATGCATGATGTTAGTCCAATTACTTCTGGATCATGTTATTATAGGATATTATTGATGATCCAAGTGTAAGTTTTGTTCAGTGACCCCTATTGGGTCATTTGAGGTCATGCGAGGTAACCATCACTTTGTTTGTCAATAACTCCCGACATAATGAAGATAGATAAGTAAAACAGGCATCAATGTGTTTGTCTCGTCGAGACACGTCTTCCCATATGCAATATGCTCTACTTGGGTCACCACTTGACCTTGACCTGAGGTCAAACTTTTAAGTTAGCTTAACAAGATTACCATGTATATCATTCGAAGCGCCCTGACAAGATAAACACAATGGCGTAAACAGTTTTCCGTTATTTTTTTTACGTAAAAAGATAACAGCGAGAAAAAAAACTATTTCGCAAAAAAAGTGTTTTTCTTTCTTTTTTGACCTCTGGAGCCTCAAATATTGACTTGAGATCAAATTGAGGACACATTACCGATTGAAAATTGCACTGACTGGCGTTTGTTTTTTTCCGATTGTTTCTAACTAGCATAGTTTCTGAGATATATGGGAATTTCTGGAGCGATGTCCTAAAACAGGAAAAAATGGACAATTTGACCTTTGATGACATCTGGTGACCTCAATTTTGACCTGACCTAAAACAATACTGGAATACTTTCGATAGAACATGTATCAATATATCAACTGCCGTTTTCCGCTTCTCGCTATGTAGAGTAGTTTTCGACATCTCAGGGGGGCGGAAATCAACCCCCCCCCCTGCAGTTCGTGTTCGGCGCAAAGCCCCTGCAGTGCGCGGGTTGCTTACTTAAAGGAAAAAGTTCACCTTCGGAATTTTTTCAGAACACGATTTTATTATATTTTTAATACAGTTTCTTTTTTTCTGTTTAAAAATGGTCCTACATCGCGCCAATTCAGGACAAAAGGTTGTAAATTATTGGTTTTATGGTGTGCGTTATTGGTCTGCGCATGCTCCATGGCAGTGCTGGCACTTTCAGACGGTACGGTACATCATATATGCGCCGTATTCCTTCGCCAAAAAGTCAAATATCTTCGGCTGGAGAGTCTTTTCAGCCAAGAAAAGTTCCAGATAAGGATTTCTCAACACAGGCTACAAAACTGCTATTTCAGTTCAAAACCCATGTTGAAGGTGAACTATTTCCTTTAAAGGAAATAGTTCACCTTCAAGATTAGTTTTAAACTGAGATAGCTGTTTTGTAGCCCATGTTGGTAAACCCCTATCTGCAAGTTTCCTTGACTGAAAAAGACTCTCCAGCCGAAGATATTTGACTTTTTGGCGAAGGAATTCGGCGCATATATGATATACCGTACCGTCTGAAAGTGCCAGCACTGCCATGGAGCATGCGCAGACCAATAACGCACACCATAACATTAATGATTTACGACCTTCTGTCCTGAATTGGCGCGATGTAGGACCATTTTTGAAAAGAAAAAAAGAAAGTGTATTCAAAAATATAATAAAATCGTGTTCTGAAAAAAAATCCGGAGGTGAACTATAAGTTTATTTTCTTTCAAATATTGCTATTTTACCGGAAATATGCCATAAGTGAGGCGTTTTTATTAGCATAAAAGAGATGACTGGCTCTGCCTCAGCCGGTCCTGCAGAAAATACGCGGTGGCATCACCGCGCACTTTGGATTGTCCTTACGTGCAGAAGAGGTCATTTCCAGAAAAATGTGACTACCGTGGGACTTCTACCACCTTTATAAGTACGTTTTACTATATTACTCAATTATTCTGGGAAAGACCCGTATAATCCCTTTAAAATAATAGTTTTGTATTATTATTGTTCATTATTCGTGTTGTTATCCATGTATGTTTACCTATATATGTATAACTAATATTTCGAGTAGTTATTCTTATTTCTTATACTTAAATATCGATACGGATCCGGAATCGATTTTCATTTCATGCATCCGAGGGCCTATTATCATCGATTAAAGCGCAAACCATCGCAGTTCGCACGTATAGCACAACCTCATGATTTGGGTAAAGGTAGTTCCCACCAGTTCCCACCACGTTAAACCATGCTTCCCACGTCATTTGGTCAAAATAAGAAGGTAACCGGACAAAAGCTCGTAAACATAAGATTCGTAACGGAAAAAGTTCGTAAGCAAAGGTTCGTATGCAAAGGTTCGTATCGGATAAGGTTCGTATGCAGTGGCGCACGCAGGGGGGGTCAAAGGGGTCAGCTGACCCCTCCGAAATTTCTGAGGGGCTCGTATTTCTGAGGGGCCCGTTTCTGGTAGGGGCCCGGTCTTGGTCAGGCCCGATCGAGGTAGGGGCCCGATGCTGGCAAAGGCGTGGCATGGGATGATGGGGCCCGGTCACAACAGGGCCCGGTCCTCGCATATTCTTGACACGGGCCCGTTTCTGGTAGGGGCCCGGTCTTGGTCAGGCCTGATCGAGGCAGGGGCCCGGTGCTGGCAAAGGCGTGATATGGGGCCCGGTCAGAACGAGAGCCCGGTACTTGAACATTATTGATGCGGGCCCGTTTCTGGTAGGGGCCCGGTCTTGGTCAGGCCCGATCGAGGCAGGGTCCCAGTGCTGGCAAAGGCGTGATATGGGGCCCGGTCAGGACGAGGGCCCGGTCACAACAGGGCCCGGTCCTCGCATATTCTTGATACGGGTCCGTTTCTGGTAGGGGCCCGGTCTTGGTCAGGCCTGATCGAGGCAGGGGCCCGGTGCTGGCAAAGGCGTGATATGGGGCCCGGTCACAACAGGGCCCGGTCCTTGCATATTCTTGATATGGGCCCGTTTCTGGTAGGGGCCCGGTCTTGATCAGGCCTCATCGAGGCAGGGGCCGGTGCTGGCAAAGGCGTGGCATGGGGCCCGGTCAGGACGAGGGCCTGGTCATAACAGGGCCCGGTCCTCGCATATTATTGATACGGGCCCGTTTTTTGGTAGGGGCCCGATCTTGGTCAGGCCCGATCGAGGCAGGGGCCCGGTGCTGACAAAGGCGTGATATGGGCCCGGTCACAACAGGGCCTGGTCCTTGCATATTCTTGATGCGGGCCCGTTTCTGGTAGGGGCCGGTCTTGGTCAGGCCCGATCGAGGCAGGGGCCCGGTGCTGGAAAAGACGTGATATAGGGCCCGGTCAAAACGAAGGCCCGGTCACAACAGGGCCCGATCCTTGCAAATTCTTGATACGGGCGTATTTGATATTGATGCGTATTGTTTACATTATCCATTGTTGCTTCAGGAAATGGTTTATGGCAACTTGTGGCAACATGATGGTGGGCGCGAATGACGTAGTCGAGGCGCACTAAAACCCCAACGATGATGATGATCGCATAACTACTGGGGATCGAACTGCCTAACCTGCCTAACCTGTAAAGTATAATTTGTGTTGTTGTCATTTACCTCATTTCGTCAAATTTACTCTCGACAGTTGTACCGCACATCAGTAGCACACGCACCTAAAATTCGCACATCAATAGCACACGCAGTCACCTTACACGACATTGACAAGAAAATTATAATGTCTCAGGTCCCATGCTGTAGGGGGCCCGCTCAAAAACAAGTGACCGAAATCCGCGAAGTTTTCTAAAAACGTGTGGGGCCCGCTCACAAGGGGGCCCGCTTTTAGGGCCCTGACCCCCCCCCCCCCCCCCCCCCAATGGAATCCTGCGTGCGCCACTGTTCGTATGGAATAAAGTTCGTAACGGCTAAAGTTCGTAATGGAAGAGGTTCGTATCGGATAAAGTTCGTATTCAAAAAGTTCGTAACGGATAAAGTTCGTATGCAAAAGGTTCGTATGCTGAAGTTCGTAAAGGAAAAAGTTCGTAATGGAAAAAGTTCGTAAGCAAAGGTTCGTATGCAAAGGTTCGTATCGGATAAGGTTCGTATGGGATAAAGTTCGTAACGGCTAAAGTTCGTAATGGAAAAGGATCGTATCGGATAAAGTTCGTATTCAAAAAGCTCGTAACGGATAAAGTTCGTATGCAAAGGTTTCGTATGCTGAAGTTCGTAAAGGAAAAAGTTCGTAATGGAAAAGTTCGTAAGCAAAGGTTCGTATGCAAAGGTTCGTATCGGATAAGGTTCGTATGGGATAAAGTTTGTAACGGCTAAAGTTCGTAATGGAAAAGGTTCGTATCGGATAAAGTTCGTATGCAAAAAGTTCGTAACGGATCAAGTTCGTATGCAAAGGGGTCGTATGCTGAAGTTCGTAAAGGAAAAAGTTCGTAATGGAAAAAGTTCGTAAGCAAAGGTTCGTATGCAAAGGTTCGTATCGGATGAGGTTCCGAACCTTTGCTTACGCACTTTTTCTGTTACGAACCTTATGTTTACGAACTTTCGTCCGGTTACCGTTACCCCCCGAACGGAGCGAGATAGAGAGACACCGTAAATAGTAACGTGTTGCCCGTCATAAGGACGGGCGTGTTGCCCGTCATGAAGTTCGTAACGGCTAAAGTTCGTAATGGAAAAGGATCGTATCGGATAAAGTTCGTATTCAAAAAGCTCGTAACGGATAAAGTTCGTATGCAAAGGTTTCGTATGCTGAAGTTCGTAAAGGAAAAAGTTCGTAATGGAAAAGTTCGTTCGGATCAAATCCGATACGGTTCGTATCGGATAAAGTTCGTATTCAAAAGGTCGTTACTGTTTACGGTGTCTCTCTATCTCTCTCCGTTCGGGCGGGTAACGGTAACCGGACACAAATTCGTAAACATAAGGTTCGCAACGGAAAAAGTTCGCAAGCAAAGGTTAGGAACCTTATCCGATACGAACCTTTGCAAACGATCCTTTGCTTACGAACTTTTTCCTTTACAAACTTCAGCATACGAACCCTTTGCATACGAACTTTATCCGTTACGAACTTTTTTAACACGAACTTTATCCGATATGAACCTTTTCCGTTACGAACTTTAGCTGTTACGAACTTTATCCCATACGAACCTTATCCGATACGAACCTTTGCAAACGATCCTTTGCTTACGAACTTTTTCCTTTACAAACTTCAGCATACGAACCCTTTGCATACGAACTTTATCCGTTACGAACTTTTTGAACACGAACTTTATCCGATACGAACCTTTTCCGTTACGAACTTTAGCTGTTACGAACTTTATCCCATGCGAACCTTATCCGATACGAACCTTTGCATACGAACCTTTGCTTACGAACTTTTTTCCAACGAACCTTATGTTTACGAACTTTGGTCCGGGAAGCAAATAAGAATGCTAGCGCTATCCGCACCCGCACCCCGAAGTAGTAGTCGAAGTAGTGTATATTACAACTTACCTGTAGTAGCATTTGGAAGCGGTCAGCGGTCGTTCTGACATTGGTTAACGCCCAAGCCCATTTAACCCCTTTGCACCAGGAATATCGAAAAATAGTAAACAAAAACGTTGTAGCCAAGGTTTGTAGCTATCTGGTCCAGCAGTATGATTTTAAATATGTACCATAGGTTACGAGCCAGCCTCGTCTGAAAATCATCTATTTAACATGGGAACCCTATGGTGTAGTAGGGTTTTAACGCCCAAACGTCCGAGTGCTGCCAACTAATACTGGTGGGGGTTGGTTTTGCCAGCGTTTGTGACGCAGCAGGGACAATCAAGTGGCCGACAGATCTTGGATTGAAGAAGTCAGCCACCGGCAATGCAAATGGGCGTTGCGCTTGTCACTGCGATTTGTTAAACTCGATCCAAATAGGTAAATATTTTGTCATTTTGAATCTGAAAGTGCCTCCTAACTAAAAATCCATGTGACCACAATATAACCTTTGACGTGATGAGGTAAAAATCATAAAATTGATTTTTTTTATAAGACAGACGAAGTAGCAAGCGTGATCATTTTGAGGTTGGATATTGATATCGATTCCAATCTATCAATCAAATTGAAAGTCAAAACTTGATGTTGACCGTGAGGACATCAACATTAAACAAAGTGTGAGCCACTTCTTAAATATGGGCGCCATATAGCCTTGTAGCTGCTGTGCCCTTAAACCCAAATCATCACTTAAATCTTAATTCTTGGACCACACTCTGTTAACAATATAGGGTAAGAGATAGTCCTTGTGACATCAGTTTGGATATGGGTCATTCCACATCAAATTGCACAAAAAGGGGGTTTCTTACCCAACCCTTTGATATTTTAATGAAAATTGGTACACTTGTAGTGCCAGTGAAATAAACATATGCACCAACTTTTAGCTCCGGGTGACCTCAAGGGTCAGTTTAGAGGTCATCCAAGGTCACATTTTGTTTGTGTACACTATATCAATTGACGCTTGTATCTTCTATACTAATGGATTTAGCGGAATACAACTAATATCAAAGTGCTCCACAGAGTTTGGTCATTCGGAAATAGGGGAAAATCCAAGTGACCTCAATATGATATGTCCTTTGACCTGATGTCAAAATAATCAAATTTATTTTTCTATAAGTTTGCCTGCTCATAACTAGTCCAAACCTGGCAGAATAAATGAATGTAGCAGCCTTTAAGAATGTGCAAAAAAGAATGGCTAAGACTTCAACTTGTTTAGATACTGCCCTCTGAGTAGTGAGTATGGCAAGGAAGTGAAACGGAGCAATGCCCCAAGGCTATTTTCATGTTGCTTGCCATAATGTCGGTTTCTTGGGCCTGATTGACGTCTTATTTGGTGGTTAGCTTATGTTTGACAAATTCAATCACTTCCTGAGTTTTCAGCTTGACCTGACCTAGGAATAGTGTATTGCCCACAGATACATATCAAAGTGCTCCACAGAGTTGGGCCATTCGGAAATAGGGGAAAAATCCATGTGACCTTAATATGACCTTTGACCTGATAAGGTAAAAATAATCAAATATATTTTTCTATAAGTTTGCCTGCTCATAACTAGTCCAAACCTGGCATAGGTAATACAGTGTTTTTTAGATGTTCAGGAGCAGTGTTGGATTTGGCATTTCAAGACCTGGTCCTGGAGAGTAAAAATTCATAGGTGGAGAGTAAAATTGTATTGTCAGGCAAGTTAAGATTTTCATTTTCGTTTTAATTATTTTACTTGGAAAGTAAAAAATCCTGATTTGTAATAGATATTAAATCCTTGTGAGGAAAATTGAATTATATTTTAACTACAATGTTGTCATCAGGCGAAAAGAGAGCAAATTTCCTGAACAAAAATGAAAAGAGCAAAATTCTTTGGACCCAAAAAGTCCAGAAAATGGCCCAAATTCCAAGGCTGTTCAGGAGCATAACACATATGCAAAAGTGTTAACAGGTGACATTTATGGTTTCCATTGAGATCATGACCCAGGATGACCCTTTCTGAGGTCAACTGAGGTCACTGACCTTTCAATTTTGATGACCTGATATTATTTTTTGGCCTATGGAGGTTGCTAGGACATTTTAGAATGCTGATTTCAAATTTGGAATCTATTTTATATAATTATATGTTCCACTGTTTTTTTAATTGAGACTAGCTCAATTAGCGCAATGCCAGGGAGTCGTATCCCCCTACCTCTGCACGGTCATGCAGGTATCAGACCCCTGCACTGGCGCCTGCAATGCTGAACGCCTGCAATATGTGTGTAACCATTCTTGGAGGCACCCTTGACATAACATGGATTGTATGATGCTTTGGGTTTAACCCTATTTGTAACTGGGGGGGGTGGATTCCGCCCCCCCCCCCCTCTCATGTTTTTCACAGATATCTGCAGAACGGCTAGGAGCAGGCCCATGCAATTTTGAGACTTTTCATAGAATTGAATACCGCATTTGGAGTCAAAATTTTGAGTTCTTAACCTGAACAGAGGCGGTTCCCCTCCCAACCACCAGATGTCACCCTGTTTCCCCTCTCCACCACCAGATGTCACCCTGTTTCCCCCCTCCACCACCAGATGTCACCCTGTTTCCCATCTCCACCACCAGATGTCACCCTGTTTCCCCTCTCCACCACCAGATGTCACCCTGTTTCCCATCTCAACCACCAGATGTCGCCCTGTTTCCCCTCCATGCCGCCAGATGATGTCACCATGTTGCCCCTCCACCACCAGATGTCACCCTGTTTCCCCTCTCCACCACCAGATGTCGCCCTGTTTCCCCTCTCAACCACCAGATGTCACCCTGTTTCCCCTCTCCACCACCAGATGTCGCCCTGTTTCCCCTCTCAACCACCAGATGTCACCCTGTTTCCCCTCTCCACCAACAGATGTCGCCCTGTTTCCCCTCCCAACCACCAGATGTCACCCTGTTTCCCCTCTCCACCACCAGATGTCGCCCTGTTTCCCCTCTCAACCACCAGATGTCACCCTGTTTCCCCTCTCCACCACCAGATGTCACCCTGTTTCCCATCTCAACCACCAGATGTCACCCTGTTTCCCCCCTCCACCACCAGATGTCGCACTGTTTCCCCTCTCCACCACCAGATGTCACCATTTTGCCCCCTTCCACCACCAGATGTCGCCCTGTTTCTCCTCTCCACCACCAGATGTCACCATTTTGACCCCCTCCACCACCAGATGTCGCCCTGTTTCCCCTCTCAACCACCAGATGTCACCCTGTTTCCCCTCTTCACCACCAGATGTCGCCCTGTTTCCCCTCTCCACCACCAGATGTCGCCCTGTTCCCCTCTCAACCACCAGATGTCACCCTGTTTCCCCTCTCCACCACCAGATGTCGCCCTGTTTCCCCTCCATGCCGCCAGATGATGTCACCATGTTGCCCCTCCACCACCAGATGTCGCCCTGTTTCCCCTCTCCACCACCAGATGTCACCATTTTGCCCCCTCCACCACCAGATGTCGCCCTGTTTCCCCTCTCAACCACCAGATGTCACCCTGTTTCCCCTCTCCACCACCAGATGTCGCCCTGTTTCCCCTCTCAACCACCAGATGTCACCCTGTTTCCCCTCTCCACCACCAGATGTCACCCTGTTTCCCCTCTCCACCACCAGATGTCACCCTGTTTCCCATCTCAACCACCAGATGTCACCCTGTTTCCCCTCTCCACCACCAGATGTCGCCCTGTTTCCCCTCTCCACCACCAGATGTCACCCTGTTTCCCCTCTCCACCACCAGATGTCGCCTTGTTTCCCCTCTCAACCACCAGATGTCACCCTGTTTCCCCTCTCCACCAACAGATGTCGCCCTGTTTCCCCTCCCAACCACCAGATGTCACCCTGTTTCTCCTCCCTGCCGCAGATGTCACCCTGTTTCCCCTCTTCACCACCAGATGTCACCCTGTTTGCCTTCTCCACCACCAGATGTCACCCTGTTTCTCCTCCCTGCCGCAGATGTCACCCTGTTTCCCCTCTCCACCACCAGATGTCGCCCTGTTTCCCCCCTCCACCACCAGATGTCACCCTGTTTCTCCTCCCTGCCGCAGATGTCACCCTGTTTCCCCTCTCCACCACCAGATGTCACCCTGTTTCTCCTCCCTGCCGCAGATGTCACCCTGTTTCCCCTCCCTGCCGCCAGGTGTCCGGCTATGGAGGCCGCCGCGCGTCTGACTGCCCTCACGGCCGACTCTCCGCTGGAGGAGGTCACCTCTGGTCTCTCGGCCGCCGCCGCCGCCGCCGAGGCTGCATCTGAGCCGGACGCGGAGGCCCTCACCGCGGCCCTGCTGTCCCTGCTGCCTGCCATGCCCCCTGCCGTCGCCGGCGAGCAGCTCTGCCGGCTGACCGCGGAGCTGGCCAAGCGGGAGGAGAGCCGCGCGAGTCTGTCCGTCACGGAGCTGGTGCAGCGGCTGGTGGCGGCGCTGCGGGCCGCCGCGGACCAGAAGGAGGATCCGACCGCGCTGGTGCCACCGTGCCGCGCACTCGGCAACCTCTGCTATGAGGGTGTGCCGGCGCGGGCGGCGCTGCTGCAGCCGCCGGGGCCGGCGGCGCTGTCGGCGGCCGTGGAGAAGGCGGTGGCGGCCGGCAAGGACGGGGCCAGGGCGCGGGAGGTGGTCAGCGGGCTGGTGCTAAACTTCATCAACGATCACCTGCCCGGGGTCGACTGGGTGAGTGGTGGGACGGGCTCTCTGTGCTGGGGGCAGGTTTCAGTGATGCTGGTTTACATTAATCATGTGGTAATGCAGTGCCGATAAAAGCTCAAATTCATAAAGTTCATGAAAATTAAAGGCAAGCTTAGCAATCAGATATGCTCAGCAGATCTTTGCAAATTAAAGGCACTTGTGGAGTATGGTGGTTTATATCTCGCAGAAGAATGTTGCATGTCTGAGTGTGATCCTGCAGTATGCGGTGATCTGTGGATTGCACGTCATAAGCCTCCTCACCTACACCCCATGCTCTCCTCTCCCGGTGCCGGCAGGCGGTGGACTCGGACGCTCTCAGTCAGCTGATCGCGGCTGCCTGCGATGACGTCACCCAGTCGGCATTCTTACGTCACACGCTGGTGGCGGCGGCCGTGGTGACAGAGTCGGCCCGGCGCGAGGCGCTGCTGGGCACCCAGCTGGCGCCGCTGCTGGCCGCCTGTCTCCTGCCGCAGAGGGTACGTTCTCGCCTGCCGCCGCAGACTGTAGGTTCAGGCTGGTGCTGCCACGGGGGGTGGGTTCGTCCTGCCGCAGAGTGTAGGTTCAGTCCACTGGGGGTAGGTTCGTCCTGCTGGAGAGTGTAGGTTCAGTCCACTGGGGGTGGGTTCGTCTTGCTGGAGAGTGTAGGCTCAGTCCACTGGGGTTGGGTTCGTCCTACCGTGGAGGGTAGGTCAGTCCACTGGGGGTGGGTTCGTCCTGCTGCAGAGGGTAGGTCCAGTTCATTGGGGGTGGGTTCGTCCTACCGTGGAGGGTAGGTCAGTCCACTGGGGGTGGGTTCGTCCTGCTGCAGAGGGTAGGTCCAGTTCATTGTGGGTGGGTTCGTTCTACCGTGGAGGGTAGATTCAGTCCACTGGGGGTGGGTTCGTCCTGCCGCGGAGGGTAGATTCAGTCCACTGGGGGTGGGTTCGTCCTGCCGTGGAGGGTAGATTCAGTCAACTGGGGGTGGGTTCGTCCTGCCGCGGAGGGTAGATTCAGTCCACTGGGGGTGGGTTCGTCCTGCCGTGGAGGGTAGATTCAGTCCACTGGGGGTGGGTTCGTCCTGCCGCGGAGGGTAGATTCAGTCCACTGGGGGTGGGTTCGTCCTGCCGCGGAGGGTAGATTCAGTCCACTGGGGGTGGGTTCGTCCTGCCGCGGAGGGTAGGTCCAGTTCATTGGGGGTGGGTTCGCCCTACCGTGGAGGGTAGATTCAGTCCACTGGGGGTGGGTTCGTCCTGCCGCGGAGGGTAGATTCAGTCCACTGTGGGTGGGTTCGTCCTGCCGTGGAGGGTAGATTCAGTCCACTGTGGGTGGGTTCGTCCTGCCGCGGAGGGTAGGTCCAGTTCATTGGGGGTGGGTTCGGTCGGACTAATGATATGTCCTGTCGCAGGAGGGTGCGACTGCTGTCTTGCCGCAGAGGGCAGTTTCTCTACTGGGGCATTCCACGACATTTCGACAAGTCGAAATAACCCTCATCTCCCACTTTTTGTTCAAAATTGGTCTATAGGGTTATTTTGGGTCCTGAATTCAGCTGTGACAATATTAGCTCGATCTGACCTCAGGTTTTTGAGTTATAGCCTTGGGCATTTAAGCATGATCACGCAGCAGAGGTATTTTTGGAGGCCGAAATAGTGCATTTGGCATAGCCAAATATCAAAAAGACTTATATGGCTGAATTCGCAATGCAACGGAGATTCTATTTCTTTTTTTGCGTAACCTTGAATGACCTTGCCCCGTGACCTCGTGACCTTTTTTTCGTTGACCTCGTATGCAGTGTCAGAAAAGTGGCCCGTTTCTCCATTTTTCTGAACTTGGAAGCTTTGTTCCGTGAAAACTTTGACTGTAAAGAATGATTTTGTTTAGTCTGCGGGTGCAAATGGCTGACGAGCATACACAATAGACTGATGCTTGACTTTCCGAACAATGGCCGAAACGTGACAGTGATGAGGCACAAATTATCACACACAAAAATCGTAAGGCGGAACCTCCAAATTCCCAACATCCGAAATTTCTGCAGTGATTCAGGGAAGGAAAACTGACATTTTTGTTCCAAAAATTAAACTCAAAACTTTTTAAAACTTCCCAAAGAAGTTATTGCGTATTCAGGTTACAACCTCGCCACCGATACCATCGTCGTCGGGGCCATGGATAACCCTGGGACACTAAAAACACGTTATGCAAAAGACAGCAGTACTAGACTGAGACTTGAGCCCAGTTTCCCATATACGCATTACGCAATACGCATAGGTACGCATTACGCAACGATACAATGTGCCTTTTTAACATACGACCCGGGAGTCTCGGTCCCCGACTGACGCCAAGACCATATCTGTACAGGAAATACGACTGACAATTGATCAACTTTCCGCATCATAATATATGCACATATTGGCATGTATGAAAATAAGTTGTGTAGAAACACGTACAAAAAAATACGCAAAAAAATACTGGTATACGCATTACACAATTTGTTCCGCCGCTGGCGAAAAATTTGTTCCGCGAACTTAGATCGAGAAACCACTTTTCTGACACTGCTCGTATGACCCCGGGTACATCTCTGATTTCAATGTTTTACTTTGCAAAATACTCGTCAATATATTGCTGCCTAACAACGCAACAAATAAAAAAAGGTGCGTTTTTCCTCTAATTTCCATATTTTCCGTCGATATACGTGCGTGTTTTCGAATTACCCACAAGGGGGGTAACGGGCGAATATCTGCGAACCTATCGGACCGATTTAAGTGGGGTCTTCTTCATTCGATCCGGTGTGGTCCAAAACAGTGCCATTTTGAGTGTTATCCACTTTGGTCTAATCTAAGTGGACCAAATTGGACCAAACCCGCCAAAAATCGTCGCCGACAACGTCATACTCCAAAACTATGGGACCGATTTGGGCGGGGTCTTCGCCATTCAATCAGTTTTGTTACCACGCCGGATGGCTGCGTGGTGTTGCTAGTCACCCTGACAATGTGTATACCAAAAATCGGGTCTCTAGCTGCAATGATAGCTGAGATATCCGCTCGTTACCCTTCCCCTTGGGGGTAATGCGAAAACACACACGCATATTGACGGGAAATATGGAAATTAGAGGTTAAACGCATTTTTTTTCTTTTTTGCGTTGTTAGGCAATATATTGACAAGTATTTTGCGAAGTGAAAAATTGAAATCAGGTGTACCCGGGGTCACACGAGGTCAACGAAAAAAAGGTCACAAGGTCACGGTTTCAAGGTCATTCAAGGTCACGCAAAAAAAAATCGGAAATCGAATCTCCGTTTCATTGCGAATTCAGCCATATAAGTCTTTTTGATATTTGGTTAAGTCAAATGCGTTATTTTGGCCTCCAAAAATACCTCTGCAGCGAGACCTTGCCAAAATTCCCGAGGCTATAACTCGAAAACCTGAGGTCAGATCGAGCTAATATTGCCACAGCTGAATTCAGGACCCAAGATAACCCTATAGATCAATTTTGAACAAAAAGTGAGATTTGAGGGTGAAAATTTTGGGGAAAAAATTGTCGAAATGTCGTGGAATGGGATGCTGTCATATGGGGTGGTGGGTTCTCTACCGCCGTGTGGGCTGGGCTCTGTCTGTTAACTTCTGTCGGAAAGGGATCACATGCGAAACAGCTTCTATCCGTTGTCCTGTATTGTGTATCGACTCTCCTCTCCTCCCCGCTCGTCTGGCAGGACCCGTCTGTCCTGGAGGAGGCCCTGGACACTGCTGCCGCCTGGTGTCGACACGACGAAGCTAAGCTGGTGTTGGCCCAGGGCGGCGTGGCCGACTCTCTGGTGTGTCTGCTGCCCTCGCCGGACTGCCCTGCCGAGGCGCGCAGTGTGCTGGTGGAGCTGCTGAGCGGGGACCGCGCGATGGCCGCCGTCTACAGGCGGGGTGAGGGCGCCGTCTACCGCACGGTCCGCCGCTGGCTGGCCGCCACCGCCACCGCCACCGCCACCGCCACCGCCACCGCCACCGCCACCGCTACCGCCACCGCCAACGCCGAGGAGCTCACCGCCTGCGCCTGCCACGCGCTCGGCAACTTCGCCACCAATGGTGAGACGGGGTACAGGGGGAGGGGAGCTCACCGCCTGCGCCTGCCACGCGCTCGGCAACTTCGCCACCAATGGTGAGAGACGGGGTACAGGGGGAGGGGAGCTCACCGCCTGCGCCTGCCACGCGCTCGGCAACTTCGCCACCAATGGTGAGACGGGGTACAGGGGGAGAGGAGCTCACCGCGCCGCCCTGCGCCTGCCACGCGCTCGGCAACTTCGCCACCAATGGTGAGAGACGGGGTACAGGGGACGGGAGCTCACCGCCTGCGCCTGCCACGCGCTCGGCAACTTCGCCACCAATGGTGAGAGACGGGGTACAGGGGGAGGGGAGCTCACCGCCTGCGCCTGCCACGCGCTCGGCAACTTCGCTACCAATGGTGAGACCTTGTGCCCCTGCTATCCTGCTATCCACGTTGAGTACGCGTTTCTATTTACCGTTATTGTGTGTTAGTTGGTATTGTGAGCCGAAACTCCGTCCCGGTTTCCAATTGATAGATAATACCAGTATCATAAATGTACAAATAAAGGCAAATTCATTCGTACTTACATCCACGGACAGCACAGTTATAACTGCAGTTCAATGCAGAAAATACGTCACATCTGCAACATTGTCCACGTTGAACGCTCACAGAAGGCCTGAAATAGGCAACAATTCTGAACGGCCGCATCTTACACATTTGATGTTGTTGGCACACAATTGGTAAAGCCATCTCTCGCACGTACATCTAATAAGGTACATCTAATTGATTGGGAGGTTAATCCACGCACCGTACGCGTGTACAGCGGTTGGTGTGTCTTTGGGATTAGTGCTGCTCCACGGGCATTGTCGGCAATATCTATATGGGTAACTGCCTAACTGGGTATTACCAAATACATAAACCTTCATCAAGCATATATATAACTATATACTGGTCCGCGGCCTGTTTGGCTATTTCTCTGGCGAAACCGTTCTACTGACCTGATTGACACCTAAGTTCTTCGTACTTTCCATCAAGCTAATCGCCTGGCGGGTAATATCTGGTCTGCCTAGTCTCTTGTTTTCGGAAAAGGACTATCGGCAATCACCGGATATTCCTATTGATGTTTATATGGTTTAAATCTTCCCATGGTCACCTCACTCGTTAGTCGTTACCACAGCGTATATGTTGCTCTGTAGAGCACCTCATAACGACTCTCTATCGAATCATCACCCGATCCTGTCTCGCTCATTTCTCATCGTGCCCGCCTTCCGCCTGTGTCACTAATCAGCGCCGTCGTGTCTTGTCTCACCATTATCCGCTCACTTCTCACCTGTCACTAACAAGCCGCCCCCTCACTTCTCACCTGTCACTAACAAACCGCGTCACTGCTTACCTGTCACTAACAAACCGCGTCACTGCTCACCTGTCACTAACAAACCGCGTCACTTCTCACCTGTCACTAACAAACCGCGTCACTGCTCACCTGTCACTAACAAACCGCGTCACTTCTCACCTGTCACTAACAAACCGCGTCACTGCTCACCTGTCACTAACAAACCGCGTCACTGCTCACCTGTCACTAACAAGCCGCCCCCTCACATCTCACCTGTCACTAACAAGCCGCCCCCTCACATCTCACCTGTCACTAACAAACCGCGTCACTGCTCACCTGTCACTAACAAATCGCCCCCTCACATCTCACCTGTCACTAACAAGCCGCCCCCTCACATCTCACCTGTCACTACCAAACCGCGTCACTGCTCACCTGTCACTAACAAACCGCGTCACTTCTCACCTGTCACTAACAAACCGCGTCACTGCTCACCTGTCACTAACAAACCGCGTCACTTCTCACCTGTCACTAACAAACCGCGTCACTGCTCACCTGTCACTAACAAACCGCGTCACTGCTCACCTGTCACTAACAAACCGCGTCACTTCTCACCTGTCACTAACAAGCCGCCCCCTCACATCTCACCTGTCACTAACAAGCCGCCCCCTCACATCTCACCTGTCACTAACAAACCGCGTCACTGCTCACCTGTCACTAACAAACCGCGTCACTGCTCACCTGTCACTAACAAACCGCGTCACTTCTCACCTGTCACTAACAAACCGCGTCACTTCTCACCTGTCACTAACAAGCGCCCCCTCACATCTCACCTGTCACTAACAAGCCGCCCCTCACATCTCACCTGTCACTAACAAGCCGCCCCCTCACATCTCACCTGTCACTAACAAGCCGCCCCTCACATCTCACCTGTCACTAACAAGCCGCCCCCTCACATCTCACCTGTCACTAACAAGCCGCCCCCTCACATCTCACCTGTCACTAACAAGCCGCCCCCTCACATCTCACCTGTCACTAACAAACCGCGTCACTGCTCACCTGTCACTAACAAACCGCCCCCTCACATCTCACCTGTCACTAACAAGCCGCCCCCTCACATCTCACCTGTCACTAACAAACCGCGTCACTGCTCACCTGTCACTAACAAACCGCGTCACTTCTCACCTGTCACTAACAAGCCGCCCCCTCACATCTCACCTGTCACTAACAAACCGCGTCACTGCTCACCTGTCACTAACAAACCGCCCCCTCACATCTCACCTGTCACTAACAAGCCGCCCCCTCACATCTCACCTGTCACTAACAAACCGCGTCACTGCTCACCTGTCACTAACAAACCGCGTCACATCTCACCTGTCACTAACAAACCGCGTCACTGCTCACCTGTCACTAACAAACCGCGTCACTGCTCACCTGTCACTAACAAACCGCGTCACTTCTCACCTGTCACTAACAAACCGCGTCACTGCTCACATGTCACTAACAAACCGCGTCACTTCTCACCCGTCACTAACAAACCGCGTCACTGCTCACCTGTCACTAACAAACCGCGTCACTGCTCACCTGTCACTAACAAACCGCGTCACTTCTCACCTGTCACTAACAAACCGCGTCACTGCTCACATGTCACTAACAAACCGCGTCACTGCTCACCCGTCACTAACAAACCGCGTCACTGCTCACCTGTCACTAACAAACCGCGTCACTGCTCACCTGTCACTAACAAACCGCGTCACTGCTCACCTGTCACTAACAAACCGCGTCACTTCTCACCTGTCACTAACAAACCGCGTCACTGCTCACCTGTCACTAACAAACCGCGTCACTGCTCACCTGTCACTAACAAACCGCGTCACTGCTCACCTGTCACTAACAAACAGCGTCACTGCTCACCTGTCACTAACAAACCGCGTCACTGCTCACCTGTCACTAACAAGCCGCGTCACTGCTCACCTGTCACTAACAAGCCGCGTCACTTCTCACCTGTCACTAACAAACCGCGTCACTTCTCACCTGTCACTAACAAACCGCCCCCTCACATCTCACCTGTCACTAACAAACCGCGTCACTGCTCACCTGTCACTAACAAACCGCGTCACTGCTCACCTGTCACTAACAAACCGCGTCACTGCTCACCTGTCACTAACAAACCGCCCCCTCACATCTCACCTGTCACTAACAAACCGCGTCACTGCTCACCTGTCACTAACAAACCGCGTCACTGCTCACCTGTCACTAACAAACCGCGTCACTGCTCACCTGTCACTAACAAACCGCGTCACTTCTCACCTGTCACTAACAAGCGCCCCCTCACATCTCACCTGTCACTAACAAGCCGCCCCTCACATCTCACCTGTCACTAACAAGCCGCCCCCTCACATCTCACCTGTCACTAACAAGCCGCGTCACTGCTCACCTGTCACTAACAAGCCGCCCCCTCACAGCTCACCTGTCACTAACAAGCCGCGTCACTGCTCACCTGTCACTAACAAGCCGCGTCACTGCTCACCTGTCACTAACAAGCCGCGTCACTTCTCACCTGTCACTAACAAGCCGCCCCCTCACATCTCACCTGTCACTAACAAGCCGCGTCACTGCTCACCTGTCACTAACAAGCCGCGTCAATTCTCACCTGTCACTAACAAACCGCCCCCTCACATCTCACCTGTCACTAACAAGCCGCCCCCTCACATCTCACCTGTCACTAACAAGCCGCGTCACTTCTCACCTGTCGCTAACAAGCCGCGTCACTTTTCACCTGTCACTAACAAGCCGCGTCACTTCTCACCTGTCACTAACAAGCCGCGTCACTTCTCACCTGTCACTAACAAGCTGCGTCACTTCTCACCTGTCACTAACAAGCCGCGTCACTTCTCACTTTCATCTCCGCCGCCCTCGCCTGTCACTTCTCCCTGCTGTTGTTGCGACGTTTCTGTGGTGTGGACCGCTGCGTCTGACCCTGCTTCCTGCCCCGGCGGCGACGTTCGGCGCCACCTCCAGCTCGGCCGCCGACGGGCCGTCCCCGGTGCCCGGCGTCGGGCTGGAGGACCTCGCATCTGAGGAGCAGCCGGTCTCGCCGGCCGGGGAGCGGCAGTCACCGAGTCCGACCAGCCGCGGCACGCGCCGCTCCGACTCGTCAGACTCCGCCAGGTAGCCGTGCCGGCAGCCGGCGCTCAACACGTGTCGACAGGCTGTCTGTGTTGCCTCCGCACACCCGACTCCGAGTTCGCCGCAGCCGGCCCCGCCGCCGGTCTGGCACGTCTCCGTCTCCACCTGCATGCTGTTCAGCTGGTGTAGGAGCTCGGCGAAGCTGGCAGCCGGCGGGTCGGTGCGGGCAGACGGCCGCAGACGGTCCAGGTCGGCGGGCAGCGAGGGCGCCCGCTGCAAGACCGACAGCCGGTGCTCCAACTCCTGCTGGCGCTGCTGCACCGCCGTTCGCTCGCGGCCCAAGTGGGCGATGTAGCGCGCCGCCAGCTGCAGCTTGTAGCGCAGCTCCCGTACTGTGGCCGGCGAGATATCTGCCTCCGCGCCGCCGCCGCCGCCGCCGCCGCCGCCGCCGGCGGCCGGGGAGGCGGCCGTGTCGGCCGTGCCGTCCGCGCCATCCAGAAGGCTGCGCAGGTAGGCCGTCTCCTGGCGTAGGAACACGGTGCTGCGCGCGGCGGCGCGGTGCCGCTCCAGCTCCGACTGCGCCGCGCGCACCGTCTCGCACTGCGCCGAGATCGTCTCGTTGAGCTTGGCGTTGGTGATGAGCAGCTGCCGCAGCTGGAAAACGCGCGTCTCGTCTGCTGAACTGCAGCTGGAGCAGTGGGGCGACACCCCGGCCGCCGCCGGCTGCCGCTGCTGCCGGTCCAGCTCCTCCCGCAGCCGGCCGACGAGACCCCGCAGCCGGGCGTTGTCCCGCTCCAACTGTGAGCTGCCGCCGGCGGTGGTTGAATCGATCTGTGTCGTCCTCTGCAGCCGGTCCCGCTCGGCGGTGACGCGCTCGGCGTAGTCTCTGAGCCGGCCGGCGGCGGCCTGCCACTGCGCCAGCAGCCGGTGTGTGGCCTCCAGCTGCCGGCCGCCGCTGGAGGAGGACAGCTCGGCCAGCCGCAGCTGCTGCCGCTCCATCTGGCCTCGCAGCTCGGCCAGGCTCAGCTCTCGGGCGGCCAGCAGCTGCGCTGCCTCGCGCCGCTCCTCGGCCAGCTCGCGGCCGGCGGCGGCGGCCGCCGTCGCCGCCTGCGTCAGCTCCGCCTCCAGCCGCTGCGTGTCGGACTGCGCCGCGGCCGCCTGCGCCGCCGCCTGTCTGGCCCGCTCCTCTCGTCCGCGCACCAGGCCGAGCAGCCGCTCCTGCTCGGCGGCGTGACCGCGCTCCACCTCGTCCAGCGCGGCGACAGAGTTGCGCTGCAGCTCGGCGTAGCGCTCCTTCCAGTCCGACTCCAGCGTCCGGATACCCTGCACCAGGAAACCGATCTTCTTCGCCTTGTCCGCCAGTTTGGACTCGAGCTCGGCGCGCGAGGCGGCCCACTCGGTCTCCAGCTTCTTGGCGCGCTCCTGCTGCTCCTTCAGCCGTGTCTTATCGGTCTGCAGCTCGATCTCGACCGTCTCCTTGGCCTCCTTGACGTTGTTGAGCTCGGCGCGCACCATATCCAGTGTGTTCTCCTCCTCCTTCAGGTAGCCCTCCATCTTGCCGATGGCCACCTTCATCTGGAGTTCAGCGTCGGCGGAGCGCTCGCGCTCCTGTTCGGCGCTCTGCAGCCGCCGCGTGAGCCAGTCCCCGCTCCGCCGCGCCGCCGCCGCCTCCTTCTCCAGGCAGCGCGCCTGGTGCGCCAGCTTCTCATTCTCCTCACGCAGCACCTGCGCCGCCGCCTCCACCGCCTCCTGCTTGGATATGATGTCGGTTAGTCTGGCGTTGAGCGCGTCCCGCTCCTGCGTCAGCCAGCGGGCAGTCTCCTGCGCCTGCTCCAGACTGCGGCGCAGCTCCTGCAGCTCCTCTGACCGCGCTCCGCTCTCTCCGAGCTGCTGCTCCAGCTGGCGGCGCTGCGCCGTCAGCTCCTCCACGGTCCTCTGGAAGCGGCGCCGCTCCTGCTGCAGCGACTGCTCGCGGCCCTGCACGGCGTCCTCCAGACCGCGGATCCTGAGCTCCTGCAGCGTGCGCCACTCCTGCTCCTTGCGGCGCGCCACCTCGGCCAGGTCGCAGAGCGACTGGCGCGCCGCGGCCATCTCGGCGAAGCTGGTCTCGGCGTGGCGACCCTTCTCGGGCGAGGCGGCCGGTGTCAGCTTACTGAACTCCTCACGGCTCAGCGCGCCGTCCAGGCCGGGCACGATGAAGAACTGGTCCGACTGGTCGATCAGCTGCACCGAGGACGCCTGGGAGATGCTGGCGAAGGAGGACGTCCGCGGCATGCTGGTCTGACTCACCGTGCCGCCGGCCGGCTTCCGCAGCTCAAAGTCCTGCGGCGTCTTCAGCGTCAGCGGGCCGGGCCGACTCTGAGACGGACTCTGCTGCTGCTGCTTCGCCATGGCCGTGCCTTTAGGCTGCTGCATGTTGCACGAGCAGACGTCTTCGTACTGTGATGAAAACAGGTTGAGGTGACTGATATTGAATGTGATGAAGAACAAGAACATGAGCATGCAGAACGGAACGTTGTATTTGAATTTCACGAAAGAAAATGAAGGTTGTAGCCTGGATGTCACTGACATGCGATATCACGAAATAAAATAATTACCGTGTTAAAGCCTGCAATTATGAAACTATGTCTATCTCATCAGAAGTGAAACACGGGCTCTTCCAGTTAAATGGCATTTGTTTGCGCAATATTCGCCGATGTTTACCGAAATTAAAGTTTGCTATTAACTACGTGAACTATTATCCTGTCCATCCCCCGATTCGGGAGAAATACTACACTTCATAATCTTTTTTTCAGATTGCTTAGTTATTTGTGGCATGCATACATGTTTAAAGTTTGTATTCAGGTCTTGTTCTTCTTTTTTGCGTGATTTGCGTGAATATTGCAGTTGGGTATGTTCCAGTGCCAGTGTTCCAGTGTTCCAGTGTTTCTCCCTCTGGCCGGCGCCTGTCCGTATCACCCTAACTCGTTACCACCGCCTCTTCTTTCAGATGACCACGCGCTGGCGATGGTGCGATCGGGCGTTCACCGTGACCTGGTGACCCCGCTGACCTCTGACAGCGTGCGGCTGCAGATGGCAGCACTGAGCCTGCTACGCAACCTCTGCCTGCCGGCGGCCAACAAAGCGGCCCTGCTGGAGGCTGGCATGCTGGACCATCTGCTGGCGCTGTCCGTGGTGGAGCAGCCGGCCCTGTTCAAGGTCAGTCCAAGGTCACTCCGTGGTGGAGCAGCCGGCCCTGTTCGAGGTCAGTTGAAGGTCACTGTCCTGTCCGTGGTGGAGCAGCCGGCCCTGTTCAAGGTCAGTCTAAAGTCACTGTCCGTGGTGGAGCAGCCGGCCCTGTTCAAGGTCAGTCCAAGGTCACTCCGTGGTGAAGCAGCCGGCCCTGTTTAAGGTCAGTCCAAGGTCACTCCGTGGTGGAGCAGCCGGCCCTGTTCAAGGTCAGTTGAAGGTCACTGTCCGTGGTGGAGCAGCCGGCCCTGTTCAAGGTCAGCTGAAGGTCACTGTCCGTGGTGGAGCAGCCGGCCCTGTTCAAGGTCATTCGAAGGTCACTGTCCGTGGTGGAGCAGCCGGCCCTGTTCGTCAGTTGAAGGTCACTGTCCTGTCCGTGGTGGAGCGGTCAGGAAAACGCACGCGCGGAACCCTATTTTATATATCCGAAACTACTGGGCCTATCAGTTAAAATTTTGCATGCAGACTAGGATAGTGTTGGATTTTTCGTTAAAGGGAAATAATGACCTTTTGATTTTGTTAGCAACAATTTCTTTGGCTACCGTTATGGTATTACAATGATGTGATCTAAATTTAAGAATTCAATAAAATTATTTCCTAATTCAAAGTTGGAAGTTTGGGAAAATTAATGATCTGTATTTTCCCTCCATTATTGGAAAGCGACACATGTGACGCTTTTCTATCAATCCCTTCGATCGGCGATTTGGCACTTCGAAACAAAGCGCCGATACTAAATAGGTCGCCGTCGATGTGCATCGATGAGCTTCCGATTGAATTGCCAGTTTTATTGTTTCAATAGTTGGTAATTGTGAAGGATGGGCGAGTATATAATCACAACAAGCAGAACGCGAAATATATTTTCCGCACCATTGCGTAAAAAATCAATATAGGTACGGGAAAAGCCCGGAATGTGATGGAACCCGAAAAGTCCTTGGCAAGAACCGGTCGTTAAAAGTGTGGAACACTTATCAAGATTAATTTGAAATATCTGAAGGAATTTGCATATGCAAAATGCGATGAATTTACATCATATTTTGGTCGTCTGTCGATTTCAAGTGCTAACTCCATTTTTGTGGGAAAAGGTAATTATTTCCCTTTAAAACTACCTGAGGCCATTCTTATATATATAAAAAATCGAGCCGTGGCTCGATTTTTTCGTCGAAACAGCGCCTCGGAAATGCAGCAGCAAAGCCAAATAATATGCAGGTACCGGGTGATCATTATTGAATTAATTAAAGTACACCACAGTCACAGGCATATATTATAGATTTAACCACAATAAACGCACATGAATAAAATGCCTAAGGTGGGACATTTGTTGTCATACAAACGCAATTCATCTCTTGTTCAGCGTTCCTCTACAACAGCAGCTCAGTGTCCACCCTCTCCGCGCAGCAAAGCTCGGCTCGGCGTCGGGTGTGACGCACCATCCGCCTCAGCTGGTCCTCGTCCATGATGCGGGCGAAGTTTTCCACGATCGCTTTCAGCTGCTTCAGGGTTTGGGGCTTGCGACTGATGATCTAATCCACAGCTTGAGGCCAGAAGCTAAAGTCCAGGCAGGACAGATCCTGACGGTATGGTGGCCAATGATGCTGAATCCTGCGGGAGATCAGCCGATCGCCGACCTCAGGAACTGCATCACTAAGGGTGTGACGTGTGAAGGCGGGCCATCCTGCTGAAACAAGTGCCCTCTTCGTGTTGTTTGGGTACCAACACGAACAAAAGGGCACTGGTTTCAACAGGATGGCCCGCCTTCACACGTCACACCCTTAGTGATGCAGTTCCTGAGGTCGGCGATCGGCTGATCTCCCGCAGGATTCAGCATCATTGGCCACCATACAGTCAGGATCTGTCCTGCCTGGACTTCAGCTTCTGGCCTTAAGCTGTGGATTAGATCATCAGTCGCAAGCCCCAAACCCTGAAGCAGCTGAAAGCGATCGTGGAAAACTTCGCCCGCATCATGGACGAGGACCAGCTGAGGCGGATGGTGCGTCACACCCGACGCCGAGCCGAGCTTTGCTGCGCGGAGGAGGGTGGACACTGAGCTGCTGTTGTAGAGGAACGCTGAACAATACATTAATTGCGTTTGTATGACAACAAATGTCCCACCTTAGGCATTTTATCCATGTGCGTTTATTGTGGTTAAATCTATAATATATGCCTGTGACTGTGGTGTACTTTAATTAATTCAATAATGATCACCCGGTATTTTACACACTGCCCAAACATAACACATTTCCAGTCCTGAGGCCATTCTTATAAACACAAATCGAGCCAGCGGCTCGATTTTTTTTTTTATAAGAATAGCTTCTGGTCCCAGAGAGTGACCATAGGTGGAGAGTAAAATTATATTGTTAGGAAAACTAAGATTTTAATTTTCAGAAAATGTATTTTACTTGGAAAGTAAACATTCCTGATTTGTAAAAGATATTAAATCCTTGTGAGGGAAATTAAATTTTAGTTTAACTACATGGTATGTCTGTAAGTAAGACGGCTAAAAAGAGAGCAAATTTCCAGGGGAAAAAATGGAGGGAGCAAAATTCTTTGGACTAAAAAAGTCCAGGAAATGGCCGAAATTCCCAGGCTGGACATTGCTGCTGCCTGCTGCTATACGTTTCGGGGCGAATGTCAATGTGCACGTAAACACCGTATTTCAGATCGCGGAACTATGGAACCGATCGAGAATAGCTTTTTAAAAGTTTAGTTTATTCAATGTATCATCAACGGGCAAAAGTGGCCCAATTACAGACGGAGTCACAAGGTAACAATGCAGATCCGCAGTGTTTGTAGTTTTTAGTGTTTAGTGTTTAGTTAATTCCAAGGAACGACTGTGAGCAGTGTTGGTCAAGTCACTATTGGCGTGCGGCCCACTGCTTCATATCTCGGACTTCGAGCTTATGCGACAGCACCCGCCTTAGGCGACAGCACCCGCCTTATGCGACAGCACCCGCTCGATTATCGCCCATAAAGGCCTTCAAGGCTTCGAGATATGTACAATGTTAAAGAGCCTGTATGACCATAGAAGTCTGTGCGCCCATGAACCGCAGATGGTTTCATAGTCAAACACTTCTTGATCTGTGTGTGTCTTCAGGCTTTCAACGAGCATAAAACATCCCATAAAACATCACGAACAGAACAAATGACTTTATTGGAAATACAAATCACGCTAGGCTCCAAAGACACTAGAAGATACAATCCCCAGGATACGGTTAACGAGGATACCACAAAAGCAAGTGCACATTCACCTGCAACACCTCACACATCACATATTGTTAGCCACCACACGCCTGGCACAGGTAATGTCTCCTCCAAACCACGAGCGACACAACAGTATTGATGACTTTCCGACAGGCAGGTCCACACAGAGGCGAGTTTCTTTCCAGCTAAGCGTACAGGACAAACACTCGTGAGTTCAAACTTAAATCACCAGATCCGCCTGCTGGCACCATGTTCTGCCAGCACCCCTCCTGTACAGAGGATCCCTTCTGCCAGCACCCCTCCTGTACAGTGGATCCCTTCTGCCAACACCCCTCCTGTACAGAGGATCCCTTCTGCCAACCCCCCTCCTGTACAGAGGATCCCTTCTGCCAACACCCCTCCTCCCACAGCGCCTCTCACGGCGAGCCGACGCCCCCTGATCCCGCCGTCCCCCGTCCTACCCTACCCTTCAGTGTAGAGTCGGTAGGGCTCCAGCCGTGCTATCTCGTTATCACTGAGCCCCAGGCTACGCAGGTGCGGCCCGAACGTGGCCGTCAGCCGGAACAGGGCCGTGGCCGTGGTGGCACGCAGACCCGCCGCCAGCCGAGGCACCTGTGAGCCGCCCCCGCCCCCGCCGCGGCCGGGACAGCCGCCGCCCAGCCGGCGGGCGCGCTCCAGCACGGCGGCCAGCTCAAGCAGCGCGCGCAGCAGGCCTCCCAGGTGGCGCTGCGCCACGCCGTACCGGTCCTCCTTCAGCGAGGCCACGCCCAGCCCGGCCAGACCGGTGACCGCCCAGAGCGCCGGCCGGCCGCCAGACAGCGCCGCCACCGCTCGCGAGTCGGGCCACTCGGCCAGCAGGGGCCCCAGCAGCGGCCGCCGCTCCACCCAGCCCCGCAGCCGGGCCAGCAGGGCCGACAGCTCCGAGGGCCGGGGCGCGACGGCTGGCCGCGGCGGAGCGCCGCCCGTCAGGTCCCGCAGCCTGGAGAAGTCCGGCTTGGAGGCGGCAGTGGGAGTTGGAGAGTTGTTGTTGTCCGAGGGCGAGGCGAGGGCAGCCTCGAGTCGCTGGGTGAGGCCGGTGATCTGCGCCAGGGAGGAGGCGGCCAGCTGGTTGAAGGTGTGTGGGTGGCCGCCTGGCTGGCTGAGGGAGAAGGCCGGGGCACGCCGCGCTGACCCGTGCCGTGACAGCTCGCTGAAGTCCATGTAGACCAGGTGCTGGAGCAGAGGGCAGCTGGCTGCCTCCATTGAGGCAGTCATGGCTAGCGGGGAGGAAGCCTCCTGGGTGGACTTCACCTCCAGGGTCAAGGCCTCAGTCTGGAAGGTTTCAAATGTGGAGAGGCCCATCTGGAAGACAAACCTGGAGAGCGTGCCAAGGGTGAAGGCATTTAAGAAGATAATAATGCTCAGTAGGCCAAGCACAGAGTCCACAGGGATGCCCTCTCTGGCAACATCAATGTTGTTGGTAAAGATGCTGCACAGCCAGCTGCCCCGCAGGAAGTAGAACAGGTAGAACCACTTCATGTTCTGCAGATTTTCCACCATGGCTGTCCACAGGTTGCCTCCCAGTGTGTTCAGGAGCCTCTTGGAAAGCTGCTGCTGGGCTATCGGGAACGTGACTAGGTTTCTGTTGCCATAAAAATAGCTGATGCTTGCAAATATGCTGCTGAAGCCAGCCTGACACACAAGGAAAAGGTGTCTTTCATTGATGCACTTGTGATTTTTATCATCTTCACATGACACAAACAAGTTGGCAATTTCAGTTGACCCAAACAGTCCCAAATAGCTCTGCATGAGGAATGCTGAGATCACCACATGACTGGCTATGGTTCCGACAATGTGTCTACTTGATAGGTGAGCTGTGCAGTTCAGCCAGCTTGAGAAAGTAATTGGCTTTACTGAGTACCATGCTGCATGAATGAATCCCATGGCACAGGTCAATCCAACCACAACCAGCAGATACAACCATGATGTTGGATGCAGGAGTGCCCACCAGTGACTGGCTACACCGTATAAGCTGGTGTTAATTGCAGCCAAAGGTACGATTGCAGCACAGTAAGCTGCGAGATGGCACACGATTCCGCATAGCAAAGCTTGAGCACACCGGGGCTTGAAGATGTTTTTCTTGAATTCCTCAGCGGCTGCCTGAGGTGTAGCCCCCATTAGTGCTACTCCTAATGAAAGTTTTTAAATTTAAATAATGGTCGAATCAGATTCGTGCCTGGAAACGTCTTATAAAAATATCACAGCCACTTCTTTCGGTACAGAACCAATGCAACTGGCGCCGGCCTACGTGACGATTGTCGCCGCGCGCCACAAATGAAACTGGTACTTGCATTTGAAATAGTGAGAAATAGTGATGTGATTAGGACTCGAACAAGTACCAAATGTGTACTGAATTGTGAGTACAATTCACCAAGCTTTCACCTTGCTATCTGTGTACCTTACTGTTACTTCCTTTGAAATTGGAAGACGGCATTACAAAAAAAAAAACACTTAGCGGGATGGGTTATCATCTACGCAGAACTTCATTTTGTAGCAGCCGCATACCAGAGCTGCCACATTTGAACACGCATGCCCATTTTCCCCCATTTTTTTTATATATTTGATTTAGTCCGCATATTTTAATGTACGGATTTCTGGGATCAGAGCCCTATGCTAAGTAGAGCTTGTTGCGTGAGCCCTGATCCCTACCATCCGATGGCGTAGTTCCAGTTCAACGGCATAATTTAGTGGCGAATGTTTAACGTGCTCGAAGTTGGAACGTAAACGGTCCGCCCAACTCCTGATTTCATCTGACCTGTTGCGGCCGCTGCCACCGACCGCAGGTCATCCGGCGGTCAGGAGCAAATATCGAGCGCAGAAGCGAGAGCGACTCGAACTAGTGGCGGCAGAAGGTATTTTCGGATGGGGGGACAGGGTCCCCTCGGTCAAAAGCCCCCTTCCCCCCCTACACACAACAAAATGGCGCGAAATTATATCTCCTCGGATTTAGGCCACTGTATTTTACAGGGCCTCTAAATGGTCGCCAAAATAACGTCGGTCAGGCCCATGTTGAAGTCTCAGGCTCTCAGACCTACCGAGGGCGAGTGAGGGGGGAGGCAGCTGCCCCCAGTTTTCGATTTCATTTGCGATCCCTCCTGACCTCTGACCTGACCTCACCTGGCGTCTGTTTTCAGTTGCGATCTCTCCTGACCTTTGAACTGACCTGACCTCCCCCTGTCGCAGTGTCAGAAAAGTGGCCCGTTTCTCCATTTTTCTGAACTTGGAAGTTTTGTTCCGTGAAAACTTTGACTGTAAAGAATGATTGTGTTTAGCCTGCGGGTGCAAATGGCTGACGAGCAGACTGGTTATTGATTCGACCATGATTGAATCGATTGGAATCGTTCAATCAAAATCCCTTGAATCAAAGAAGAATCGATTCACCACCGGATTTTTGTATTCATGAATCATTAGTGAATCAAAACCCGCATAGAAACAAGGATGATTGAATCCAAAAGACTGTGCAATGCTATTTCAATGGTGAGTCAAACGTGATTGGATCAAAAAATGTTTTGATTCTTTGAATCGGAAAGAATCATTTCTCAAAATGGTTATCCATGAATCAAACGGTGACTGAATCATTCATATTCCAAAATGAATCGTGATTGAATCTTTCCAAAAAAGGTGAATCAATAACCAGTCTGCTGACGAGCATCAACAATAGACTGAGACTTGACTTTCCGAACAATGACCGGACCGTGACAGCGATGCGACACAAATTGTCCAAAAAAAAAAATCCGTAAAAATCCTCCAAATTTCCAACATCCGAAATTTCAGCAGTAGTTTAGGGAAGGAAAACTGGTACTTTTCAAAAATTAAACCAACTACTTTTTAAACCTCCCAAAAAAGTGTGTGCGTATTCAGGTTACAACAACGCCACCGATACCATCGTCATCGGGGCCATGGATAACCCTGGGACACTAAAAACACGTTATGCAAAAGACGGCAGTACTTCAGATCAAGACTTGAGCCCAGTTTCCCATATACGCATATGCAACGATACAAGGTCCCTTTTTAACCCGCGCCGTGCCGGGAGGGGGGGGGGGGGGTTAGACCCCCCCCCCCCCCCCCCCCCCCCCCCTCAGGTTTTTCGAGGATAGCGGAAAACGGCGGCGCACAGCTCTGCCATTTTTGGCACAGCTGTTCGGGCATCAATTGGCCACATTATGTCAGACCTCTGGTCACTCTGGATATGACCAGACCAGGTCACGTGACCCCACCTCCAAAACAAACTTGTGGTCATAAAGACATAAAGACATAAAAGAAAAGTGCAACAAAGAGCCTCTTGGGCCCATCACCAAGAGGCTCTTGGTCGTACCACAGTCACAGTTTTTGGATGATCGGTTTTACACTTACAGGATTTCATAAGGTTATATATATCTACAATTCGTAAATCTTGGATTTTGTATATCAGTGACTTAAGGTCGGGTCAATTTCGTGACCTCCCCATTATAAGTCAATGGGGAAATATTCAAATGCTTCCTATTCCAAGGATACGCAAGAAATCAGTCTAATTGCTTCTGGATGATGTTATTATAGGCCATTCTTGATGACCTAGGTTCCATTTTTGTTCAGTGACCCCTACAGAGTCAGCCCAGGTCATCCGAGGTCACCAACAGTTGTATTTCAATTACTCTCGACATAATGACGGTAGAGAAGTGAAACCGATACCATTGTGTTTGTCTTGTCAAGACACGTCTTTCCATATGAAATATGACCTACTTGGGTCACCACTTGACCTTGACCTGAGGTCATTTTTTTTGTTTAAGTTGACCTAACCTAATCAACACTAATATGAGTCGAAGCGCCTTGACGAGACAAACACGATGGCATCAAAATTATTGCCTTGTCGTTATTAGGTAAAAAGCTATTCGTGATTTTTTTTGTAGAAAATAACCTTTTTGACATTTGATGAGCTCTGGAGCCTAATCTATTGACTTGAGCTCAAATCTGAGGACACCTCGTCGATTGCATATTTCAAGAGCTTTACATTGCTCTTTTCAGTTTGTTCCTAGCTGTCGTAGTTCCTGTGATATCTGGGGGTTTCTGGAGCGAAGTCCTAAAACTGGGAAATTTGAACTTTGATGACCTCTGGTGACCTCAATATTGGCTTTAGGAAAAAAATATATGAAGTACTTCGAATGTGCTTGTTGAGAGCTATTGAATGCCCTTTGCTGCGTCTTTCTAGCCCTTTTAGTTTTCGAGTTCGAAGGGGGTGCCTACCCCCACCCCCACCGGCACGGCGAAGGTGGCTCCGAGCACCGGCACGGCGCGGGTTAACATACGACCCGGGAGTCTCGGTCCCCGACTGACGCCAAGACTATATCTGTACAAGAAATACGACTGGCGATTCATCAACTTTCCACATTATAATATAATATTGGCATATATGAAAATAGGTTGTGTAAAATTTTGCGCGTATACAAAATTACGCAAAATTACTGACATACGCATTACAAAATTTGTTCCGCCGCTGGCGGAAAAAAATGTTCCGCAAACTTAGAATCGTGGAACCACTGTTCTGACACTGCCCTGGCGTCTGTTTTCAGTTGCGATCTCTCCTGACATTTGACCTGACCTCCCCTGGCGTGTTTCAGTTGCGATCTCCTGACCTTTGACCTGACCTGACTTGACCCCAGCCAGCAATCCCGCTCCGATCGGGAGCGGGATTCCAGAGCGAATCCCAGACGGTCAGGTTTGGGATTTTCTTAGGATCGGCTTGGGATATGAAACACTTCGTACGGGGAAATTAAGTCCGTTTGGCCCACCGTACCCCAAACTTTCCCCGTACGCACGGTTGGGACACCCCGTGCGTTCCCCGAGCCACCTATGGTGAATACGCATTGCAAAAGATCCGATCCCGATCGGGAATCCCAAACTGTTCCCGTGCGTCCAGTTGGGGCGCCCCGCGCATTCCCCAGCCGCCTATGTCGAATATGTATTGCAAAAAGGTGCGATCCCGATCGGTAATCACAAACGTTCCCCGTGCGTCCGGTTGGGACGCCCCGTGCGTTTCCCGAGCTGCCTTTGTGGAATACTCATTGAAAAACGGCCGACCCGATCAGGATCCCCAACCGTTCGCCGTATTCCGACCGAATCCCAAGCTGCCCCATTCCAGCATGGGCCGCCTGCGGCCCTATACGTGCAAACAGGTCTTCTCTCAAAATACACTATAACAAATGACGGAAAACGTATATTAACACCAGCAGCAAGTCACACACGCTGTCGTGTCTTCATCTCTACAACTGCGCCACACCTGCTGGCTATATCGTGCGTGCCGCACGATATAGCCAGTTCGAAGTCAGCCGTCGGCTCCACTGGCTCCGCCGACGCCACGGCGCTCTCTGGCGAGCGCTTGAAGGGTGGTGTTACCGTTGACTGGAGCACCCGTTTCTTCCGGGCGGGTTCCGCGCCCACTCGGCGATCTTAGGCACCCGGCAACCACCGGGAGACGAGGTGGCACTTGTCTTGGCGGGTCGCCTTCCATATCATGAAGAGTGTGTCTGCAAAATGTTATAAAGTTATTGCCACCATTCGTTGCTCAAATCAATTGACAGGAACTAGGAAGACTTGACAAAGATGGGATCTCGCCACGGACTCAGCGCTCAGCGTACTTAGCACCGGCGCACCGGTGCTGGGTCTCCGTGCTGAGTCCGGCTAGAAGCAAAAACAAAACAAAAACAAAACAGCTAGCCGAACCAACCCTGAGGCCAATTTCACACAAATAAATTCACCTTTTAATGTTGTGTAATGGCGCCACGCACTTACCCACACGCCTTTAGCCTCAATTTCTCAAATGAAACCTTTTCGCATCTTTCGACACTGGATGCCTGTTTTATCACAGCCCCTTGCACCAGTACGCAGTCACACACAACTTCAAAAGTGAATTTTGGTAGTGAGAAAAATGGCCTCTGGTGGCGATAATCTACGAAAAACCGATCATTTGGATTGCTTCAGTTCGAAAATAGTGATGAACGCACGTATCAAATAAACGCACGTATTTCACACTCACAGCTCACAATTAGGTACTTAACTCCGATTACGACGCACGATTGAAAGCCTTCTGCAACTCCACGGTAAGTTGAACACTGGTAACGGTCCGGCGCCACTCACAACACTGCCGCGCAAACAGGGCCTCGGCGTCAACTGCCGCGCGGACGCGTGGTTTGAAAACTATTTGCACGACCACCCATTGGCTGATCCAGGGG
>JAXIVJ010009658.1:7500-50143 GCA_036785665.1 Chirona hameri | reverse complement strand
CCCGAAACAAATTTCGGGTAAATGAATGTTCTTCTAAAAGGGGCCCGCAAGTCCAGTGTCGAAATTACTTAACGTAGGGAGCTAATTTTTTCACACAGCCCATTTTCGATCTACTCTACAAATCTGCTATCTCAGTTCAAAACCCCATGTTAAAGGTGAACTATTCCCTTTAACAGTAGCGAGCCAAAATGGATAAACATGTCTCCACTCTCCGCTACAGTCAACAAGCTAGAACTGATTCAGAATGTCAGCCATTGCTATGGAAGTTAACTCACTGGAGTTTCTATTTTCATAAGCCTTTCGACTGTGTCGTCTGTCTGAAAATCAATTGTTTGCTTTGTTCCACCAGGCAGGCTTTTTAGCTTTGTGTTGTGATATATTTGTAATTTGATTCGAAAGGACCGCCAACATCAGACGCATTGACCGGTTATCGAGACAGCAGAGAGGCGACTCTGAACCCGGTCATTGTGTGCCCTTTGTTCCGGGCTAGGCTAGATTTAGGCTGGACGGAAAAGTTTACAAAGGTAAAACATTTCAGATCAAGCAGTTGTCTTTGAATGTTCCACCACCGTGGATCTCTCGAGCCGGACATATGTGTCTGTTAGAGAATATCGCTTCGAATTGGAAAATAAGAATTGCAGATAATGTGAAATGAGTCGGTCATCCCGAGAAAATAATGTCATTATAAGAATAAAATGTTTCAAAAAACGTCACAAATTTCCAAGACATGTCATTTAGAATCAAAAGTGTTACTGAAACCTTAGAAGAAACATGTTTATTGATGAAATGAGACAACGGTCAACGGTGTCGTGGCAAAACTTGATAAAATGATGTTGATATTTCCTGAACAAAGACGTAGACCAAACCTAAATAAACAACTACAAAGACTAAAAGCAACCCTATAGCTGAGGAAACGTGGAATGAAAAGGTGGATTCATTTGAAGTTTACGTATGTATTATATTCCGCCTCATACAAACAAAACATCGGGCCCGCTCCACATTTCCCGCCATAAATAACCGGCAACAGATCTCCATTGTTATGTGCTGTTTTTAAACCGCCTGCAATATAGTGGCAGAGTGCGTTCGGCGGCTGCCATATACCGGCCGCTGGCGGCGCTACCATCGGATTCCATCCATCAGGCCGCGTCGGGCCCGCTGTCGCGCGCCGCATTCGTCGCCAGTGCTGCTGGGAGCGTCGCATTCGTCTGCGCCGGCGACACGCCGATCGCGGCCGCTGAGAAATGATGATGGTGGCGCGGCGACGGTGCCGGAACCGCCGTCAAGCGGCGGTCAGCGGCGCGCCGCAGCTGCCCAGTGGGACGACGGGCGGACGGGGTCCGGGCCGGCTGTGACTGACTGGCGGGGGTCCGGGGTCGGCTGTGACTGACTGGCGGGGGTCCGGGGTCGGCTGTGACTGGCTGGCGGGAGTCTGGGGCCGGCTGTGACTGACTGGCGGGGGTCCGGGGTCGGCTGTGACTGACTGGCGCGGGAGTCTGGGGCCGGCTGTGACTGACTGGCGGGGGTCCGGGCCGGCTGTGACTGACTGGCGGGGTCTGGGCCGGCTGTGACTGGCTGGCGGGAGTCTGGGGCCGGCTGTGACTGACTGGCTGGAGTCTGGGGCCGGCTGTGACTGACTGGCGGGGGTCCGGGCCGGCTGTGACTGACTGGCGGGGTCTGGGGCCGGCTGTGACTGGCTGGCGGGAGTCTGGGGCCGGCTGTGACTGGCTGGCGGGGGTCCGGGCCGGCTGTGACTGACTGGCGGGGTCCGGGGTCGGCTGTGACTGACTGGCGGGAGTCTGGGCCGGCTGTGACTGACTGGCGGGGGTCCGGGCCGGCTGTGACTGACTGGCGGGGTCTGGGGCCGGCTGTGACTGGCTGGCGGGAGTCTGGGGCCGGCTGTGACTGACTGGCTGGAGTCTGGGGCCGGCTGTGACTGACTGGCGGGGGTCCGGGCCGGCTGTGACTGACTGGCGGGGTCTGGGGCCGGCTGTGACTGGCTGGCGGGAGTCTGGGCCGGCTGTGACTGGCTGGCGGGAGTCCGGGCCGGCTGTGACTGACTGGCGGGGTCTGGGGCCGCTGTGACTGACTGGTGGGGGTCCGGGCCGGCTGTGACTGACTGGCGGGGTCAGGCCGGCTGTGACTGACTGGCGGGGTCTGGGGCCGGCTGTGACTGGCTGGCGGGAGTCTGGGACCGGCTGTGACTGGCTGGCGGGAGTCCGGGCCGGCTGTGACTGACTGGCGGGGTCTGGGGCCGGCTGTGACTGACTGGCGGGGGTCCGGGCCGGCTGTGACTGACTGGCGGGGGTCCGGGCGCCTGTGACTGTGACTGTGACTGACTGGCGGGGCTGTGACTGATTGGTGGGGCCGGCCAGGGGGTGTACTCCGTTCCTTCAATATTGGTAAAAAGTGTGACAACCGCGAGCAGCTTCCAGTCTTGGCCGTGTTTATCGGATCTGCTCATTAACTATATTTGGCTATCAGCTAGTATTGACGAATCAGTCTTGAGCAAGCTCGACGTTGATTCGTCAGGTTGTGATGACGTGAAGGCGGGGGAGAATCGTTTGTTTACATTTCAACGGGTTCGCCATATTGGTTCGCTGGCAATGTACGGGCGTGTGTGCGTGTGCATTTTTAAGCATTTACTTATTTGTATGAAGCGTAAAACAATATTTAAAGGTATATATGAAAGCCGACATAATAATGTATAAAAATTACACCCAAATCTGTGCGTTCTTTAGCTAAGGACATCTGCGAAAATTGTCGACATAAGAGGCTGTAGGAGAAGGTTAACTATATTTTTGTATTTTTTTTCAAGGACGTAAACCATAGATTGTATCACCTTATATAAACAGACTAGAAAATCCTTACCAATGTGACTGATATCGGTATTACTTAGGTTTTGAGATACCATTATGAGTAGTACCAGTGGCGGCGGATCGTATTTTCGGATGGGGGGCAAAGAAACCCAGAGGGTCACCTCGGCAAAAGGGCCCCTCCCACGGCCAAAGGCCCCCCCCCCCCAAAAAAAAAACGCGAAATGGTATCTCCTCGGATTTAAGCCACTATATTTTGCAGGGCCTCTAAATTATCGCAAAACAAACGTCGGACAGGCCAATGTTGAAGTCTCAGGCCTTCTGTGGGCCCTTATGGCCTACCGAGGGTTCCCCTCAGGCCGACTGAGGGCCTTCTGTCGGTCTTAGAAGGCCCATCAGGCTGGCTGGGGGCACATCGAAATCCTGGATCATTGTTTCGGTCAAAAGGAAAAATCGAACCAACTTCTTGAGTATGAATTAATTTTCTAGTCTCTTACAAATGTATGGGGGGGGGCAAAACCATATGTTTCCCTCCCCTCCCCCCCCCCCCCCCCAACTTCTTGGGTGGGCGGGCAGCTGCCTCCTCTACCCCCCCCCCCTTATCCGCTGCCACTGAGTAGAACACGTCACCAAAGTGTTCCCCGATAGCTGGAAAACTGCATGTATTGTTCCCATCCCAAAGTCACGTGACCCTGCCGTTCCGTCCGATTATAGACCGATTTCTTTGCTTAGTGTTTTGTCTAAAATTTTAGAAAAAGTAATCTGTACACAACTGACCGAGTTTTTAAACATCACAGGGCTTCTGCATTCATCCCAATAGGCATACAGATCTCGCCATTCAACAGAGGACGCCGTGCTCGCCGCTGTCGAGCGCCTGGTCACCAACATCGACGAAGGCCTTGTATCGTCGGTAACGACGATGGACCTCTCGAAGGCGTTCGACAGCGTCGACCACGGCCTCCTCCTCACAAAATTGTCATGGTATGGTGTAAATGACGTGGACTGGTTTAGGAGTTATTTGAGCGGCCGAAGGCAGATGGTGCGTGGTGGACCGTTGACTTGTCCCGTGACTTGTGGTGTACCCCAGGGCTCGACTATTGGTCCAGTCTTGTTCATTTTGTTCTCAAACGATTTATATGGATATTTGACCCATGGCCGCCTCATCTCCTACGCTGACGACACCGTGCACGTTGACTGCGCGTCCCCTGACGGACCTGGTCTCGCCGGGCTAAAAATTAGACTGGAGCTCACCTTGCGTGAGCTCCAGTCTTGGTTTGATTCTAACTCTCTCAAAATGAACGCGAAGAAAACTGCTTTCATGCTTGTTGGCTCAAAGAAAAATTTGGCAAAAACGGAAAAATTTCGGTTTGAATTAAATGGTTCCGAGGTGCAGGCCTCGACCAGCATCAAAATCCTCGGCGTCGTGGTGGACCGTGGTCTGTCATGGGACGCGCATGTCTCGAGTGTCTCCAAAAAATGTAACGGTATCCTCGTCTCTCTGTACAAAGTTCGGTATTACTTCACCTCAGAAGCCCTTAAAATTATAATTCAGGCGTACGTGTTCCCACATATCACGTACTGCCTGTGCGTGTGGCGACCAAGGGTCAACTGGTCAAAATCCAAAAACTGATAAACTTTGCCGCTCGTATCGTCACAGGACTCAAAAAGCATGATCATATAACCCAGGCTCTAAATTCTTTAGGATGGCCGAAGATCGAGACCCTGGTGGCGCGCCGCGACGCCGTAAAGGTGTTTAAGGCGCTCAGAGAGGAGGGAGCGCCACCCGAGATACGCGCTATGTTCACCCCACGTGCCGCTGTTTCCACACGCGAGACGCGCGCCTCTGATCGAGGTAGCCTCCACCTGCACAAGTGCAGATTGACCGCCTCTCAGAAGGCTTTTTCGTATCGGGCTGCAGTTGTCTGGAACCGCCTGCCACCACAAGCTTGTGCCGCCCATTCATTGGATGGTTTTAAGACCGCTATGCGAAGTGTGATTTTACCGATGTAGTGTAGTGAAGTGTACTCGTTTTTATCGTATTTTGTATATTATTTGTAACACTGACATGAAACCAGAATAGCCACCTCGTGGATAGTTTTTAATACACTGATTGATTGATTGATACCTAATGTTACCGGTCCTGTCCTGTGGGTGGCTTGCACCAATGAACACAAATTGCCAAGTGTCTAGTAATTACTAAAAATCAATGATAATAATGTGACTTATGAGTTACAGGACATAGCAAGATGCCTTTTTGCGCCGTCGGGGGTGCAGCAACGACTGACATGCCAAACAAAATTGATCAAGATAACGATTCATATCCTATACCATTTCATAAATTTCCCGAAGATTCACCTATAAGAAAAGTATAGGGGGCGCATGGGAGCCCCAAGCCCCCCCCCCCTTCCTGAGCCCGGGTCGCGCCCACCATGGCGTGCGTAGGGCGCAACTTTTTGTATGTCTCCCCCCCCCCCCCCCTGACCGAAATCTTGGATCCGCGCCTGTACTATGTCACGAGAAGGAATAGCAATGCCAAACAAATACAATATATTTGATGAGGTTTATGTTTCCCTAGGCAATTAATTGCGATACATTCACATTGTCCACGCCGGGTAATGGCATCAAAGATACACTTATCATGATTTCGAGCGGCGGTCGGCCGCCCCGGCCGACCGCCGCTAATCGTTGAACTTTGCGCAGATACAATCGTACCTAATCGTTGAACTTTGCGCAGATACAACAGCAAATATATGTCTGATTGCATTTTTTCAGCGGCATCCGGCATAGCGATTGATTTGTGACATATTACATATTACAAGTTTTGCAATCGACCAGTACACAAAGAAACTAAGCGCAATCTAAGCTTCAGGCACGCGCGCACTAATGTTGTGTACGGCGGCCGGCCGGCCGCGTCCCCCGCCTTCTACGTCACAGCGACTCCGGGGTCGCGGCTACTAAATTAGTGTTTGTCACCACTTTTTCGGCCGGAGTGTTCTACCTGGTTTATACAGCCTTGGGGCCGGCTGTGGCTGTGACTGGCTGGCGGGAGTCTGGGGCCGGCTGTGACTGTGACTGGCGGGGGTACGGGGCCGGCTGTGACTGGCTGGCAGGGTCCGGGGCCGGCTGTGACTGGCTGGTGGGGGTACGGGCCGGCTGTGACTGGCTGGCAGGGTCCGGGGCCGGCTGTGACTGGCTGGCAGGGTCCGGGGCCGGCTGTGACTGGCTGGTAGGGTCCGGGGCCGGCTGTGACTGACTGGCGGGAGTCCGGGGCCGGCTGTGACTGGCTGGTCCGGGGCCGGCTGTGACTGGCTGGCGGGGGTCCGGCTGTGGCCGTCACTCCAGGTCCACATTCAGGTGGCCTCAGCCGGCCGCCGGCTGTCCCTCTGCTAGCCGACAGTTACGAGTCCCGCGGTCCGCGGTGTATATCACATCTGAGGGTGGTCCGTCTGAAGAGCGGAGACTCGGGTGCCCATCAAGCGGGCCACCCGCAGCTGTGCCCTCAGCCCACACGGCCTGCTGTGCCCTCAACCCACACGGCCTGCTGTGCCCTCAGCCCACACGGCCTGCTGTGCCCTCAGCCCACACGGCCTGCTGTGCCCTCAGCCCACACGGCCTGCTGTGCCCTCAACCCACACGGCCTGCTGTGCCCTCAACCCACACGGCCTGCTGTGCCCTCAACCCACACGGCCTGCTGTGCCCTCAGCCCACACGGCCTGTTGTGCCCTCAGCCCACACGGCCTGCTGTGCCCTCAGCCCACACGGCCTGCTGTGCCCTCAACCCACACGGCCTGCTGTGCCCTCAGCCCACACGGCCTGCTGTGCCCTCAACCCACACGGCCTGCTGTGCCCTCAGCCCACACGGCCTGCTGTGTCCTCAACCCACACGACCTGCTGTGCCCTCAGCCCACACGGCCTGCTGTGCCCTCAACCCACACGGCCTGTTGTGCCCTCAGCCCACACGGCCTGCTGTGCCCTCAACCCACACGGCCTGCTGTGCCCTCAGCCCACACGGCCTGCTGTGCCCTCAACCCACACGGCCTGCTGTGCCCTCAACCCACACGGCCTGCTGTGCCCTCAGCCCACACGGCCTGATGTGCCCTCAGCCCACACGGCCTGCTGTGCCCTCAGCCCACACGGCCTGCTGTGACTGAGGACCAGCAGAGCGAGGCCGGCAGTCCGGTCTCAGTGTCTGGTGGAGAGCCTGCTCTAGCCACAGGAGGAGCTCAGCCATGGGGCATAATACTGGATATTTTACCCATGGATTGAAGCATGTCTGACAAGTTTGTAAGCTTGCTAGCATGCATAACAAGCTTGACTTACTTGAAATACGATTGACACGAAGAGCGCATTTGATCGTGATCGTGCTGCTGGTGTAAACAATGTGGTGGTGGCTCACTTACTGTCAAGTTGGAACATACTTGGATTATAGGCTGATGGCACGTACGTACGCTCGTCGTCTTTAGTCGTCGGCGTCGTCTACATAATGTGCTGCACGGCGCGTCACGACCACACTCCTCCATTGGCAAAGTATGACACAATCACTTCCTTTGCGTGCTTCCAACGTATATTATATAATGTTGTCTGCACCTATTTCCCTGTGTCGGTACCCGTCACGGTAGTGCCGATAGTTCGGAGAGTTCAGCGGCGGCGTGCGGATATTCTCAGCCGCCTGACCGCCCGGAGCTGTTCAGCGTGGAACTCACCCGTGACCCATTGGCCGACTTCATTGGCTGCCGCTGACATGGGATGGGTACCACTGCACGGTGAAACGTCTCGCTCTGTTCCCTGCACGGTCCACAGGTGCGACATCTGTCATGGGATGGGTCTCGCTCCGTTCCCTGCACGGTCCACAGGTGTGACATCTGTCATGGGATGGGTCTCGCTCTGTTCCCTGCACGGTCCACAGGTGCGACATCTGTCATGGGATGGGTCTCGCTCCGTTCCCTGCACGGTCCACAGGTGTGACATCTGTCATGGGATGGGTCTCGCTCCGTTCCCTGCACGGTCCACAGGTGCGACATCTGTCATGGGATGGGTCTCGCTCTGTTCCCTGCACGGTCCACAGGTGCGACATCTGTCATGGGATGGGTCTCGCTCCGTTCCCTGCACGGTCCACAGGTGTGACATCTGTCATGGGATGGGTCTCGCTCTGTTCCCTGCACGGTCCACAGGTGCGACATCTGTCATGGGATGGGTCTCGCTCCGTTCCCTGCACGGTCCACAGGTGTGACATCTGTCATGGGATGGGTCTCGCTCCGTTCCCTGCACGGTCCACAGGTGTGACATCTGACATGGGATGGGTCTCGCTCTGTTCCCTGCACGGTCCACAGGTGCGACATCTGTCATGGGATGGGTCTCGCTCTGTTCCCTGCACGGTCCACAGGTGCGACATCTGTCATGGGATGGGTCTCGCTCCGTTCCCTGCACGGTCCACAGGTGCGACATCTGTCATGGGATGGGTCTCGCTCTGTTCCCTGCACGGTCCACAGGTGCGACATCTGTCATGGGATGGGTCTCGCTCCGTTCCCTGCACGGTCCACAGGTGTGACATCTGTCATGGGATGGGTCTCGCTCCGTTCCCTGCACGGTCCACAGGTGTGACATCTGACATGGGATGGGTCTCGCTCCGTTCCCTACACGGTCCACACAGGTTACACGGTCTCTGTGACTCGGATTGTTTTGCCTTCCGGCTGTGCTATTCAAGAACAATCCCGTTTTGCTCTCAAAGTCGCAACTGTAGACTGTAGATGTGTTCTCAGAACGTCTGGCTTGTTTTCCTGCTTTACAGGGAAGTTGATTTGAGTTGCTTTGACACTCGATATTCGTTCTTAATTGGAATCACCTGCTGTCGAGTGTCGATGGAAGCGGCCGTATAGGAAGCGGTCGCTCAGCTCCGGCGCCATGTCGCTAATTGGCTGACTACGAATGGCACAGTGCCTCAAGCCTGGCCACAAGCTTGTAAGACTTTTGGTAACAAATTATGCGATACTTTGGAATGGCGCGTCTTGTTGGTAGACATTTACGAGATTTGCAATACAAGCCGTGCTGAGTAACAAGCTGTGATCCCAGAAATCAGATCTCCAAAGGTTCTCGTGAAATTAAGGCAAAGGGTCGGCTTTTAAGCTTTCTGGGCAAATTTGTATTTCATTATCGTTTGCTACTGCTCACCACCGTATTAAAAAGTTATATAAGTATCCTGATTTGTAATAGGTCAAAATATAAAAGAAATCATTCCTGGCATGTGTGCGAAATTTAAGATATACAGCGCGCTGTTGCGTTATCCTCATTTAACACGCGCAGTGGAGAGGGGTATGCCGCTAACACGCAGTGGAGGGGGGTATGCCGCTAACACGCAGTGGAGGGGGTATGCCGCTAACACGCAGTGGAGGGGGGTATGCCGCTAACACGCAGTGGAGGGGGGTATGCCGCTAACACGCAGTGGAGGGGGTATGCCGCTAACACGCAGTGGAGGGGGGTATGCGCTAACACGCAGTGGAGAGGGGTATGCCGCTAACACGCAGTGGAGGGGGGTATGCCGCTAACACGCAGTGGAGAGGGGTATGCCGCTAACACGCAGTGGAGAGGGTATGCCGCTAACACGCAGTGGAGGGGAGAGGGCACTTTAGTGCCCCCCCCCCCCCCTAAGATCTCCGAAAGTGTGAGATCTAGAACAATCAAACTTACAAGTTAAGTAGGTGCTATGATGATCTACATTTATTGAAATTTGCGTGACCTTAAGTTAAAATCTTCAAGGCCAAACGAGGTCACGAAGGTCAAATCTGGTTAAATGTCACAATTTGGGAATTTGACCTATGTGACGTCACAGGTCACCATTAATGTGTCCAAAATTATATCAGAGGATGAACATTGATATTGGCTACCGAATAGTCTTTGAATCATCCCGATCTGACTGTTGGCTCCGATTATATTTCTTCTTCACCGACCTCGATTCTGCCCGCCATCTTGGATGTCAAATCCATATAACTCAAAAATTTACTGACCGATTTTCATTTGTTTGGATCAAGTGATCCGCTATTGAGTTGGCTTTAATGTCGCGAGAAAAAAAAACACCGCCTGCTCCGCTTCGTTTTTTAGCTATTCACGAAAAACATGTGGGGGGCACACAAGTGCCCCCCCCCCCCCTTCCACTGCGTGTGTTAAGACAATTGCATGCCAGTAAAATAACACTCAATTCCTTATCTTGTAATAGACGGCCTACCTCTTCGACAACATCTTGTTTTTTCTTTAAAATCTTAGACCGTTTCTCTCGGTAAATGCAGCGAAATCGTGGGCTTCGTGGAAGCATCCCGACCATCTCATTGCTCTACTTATATCATATCGCCCTATCGGGCTACTCTTCGTAAGTGGGTGCGACAAACAAACGCTACCCAATCTGGCATGATTGTTTATGTGACCGAGCACAACGATAAACTGGGGGCGATACCGCCGTCTGCCGCACTGCCACACGTACTGCCGAACTATCTCACCGGACACGGCCTGTAGAGAGGAGAATAGCGAGATAGCAAAATAGCTCTTAGCGACCATCAAGATAATTCGCGGGTGCGATAAGTGGCGCCGTGCTTCTCTTCACCTCGCGCATCGTGGTGATTATGTAACGTACTTATGTCAACAGGAGCGCGACCGTGACAATTATGGCTATATCCTTTATATCTTTATACCGGCGCCGTCCGGGGTTACAGATCTACAATCTACACCACCCCTATCCGAGACACTGATTCGCTGATTAGACGCCATTAGCGTCTGAGGCGCTGCAAACCGTCGCCTGCCGGGCCGCCGTTTAGCGCGACAACAGCTCGGCTAATGAGAGGAGCCGGGGCGGCGGGGGCGCAGCGCGGCGGTGTGGCCCGCTCGGCCAGCGGTCAGGGACCGGCCGCAGTCCCAGCGGCGCGGCGCGTCACGGCGGGGCGCGGCGGGGGGACCGGCACGCGGCCGGTGGAGGAGCGTCACCCGGCGACGGCGGCGGCGGCAGCGGCTCGGCGGCGGCCAGGTGGTGGTGTCTGCAGAGGCGGCCAGAGCCTCGGCCGGCCACGGACGCAGGATCAATACAGCTCACTGGCGCTCTCTCTCTCGCTCTCTCGCTCTCTCGCTCTCTCGCTCTTTCGCTCTCTCGCTATCTCTCTCGCTCTCTCTCTCTCTCTCGCTCTCGCGCCGCGCCGCCATCCGCCACCGCCACCCTCTGCCTCTCTCTCATTCAGCGGCCACGAAGCCGACGCCGGCTCAGCTCCGGCGGCAGCGGTGGTGATCAACGGAGAGAGGATCGGGTTCAGGGACGCCGCCGGATTCCGAGGTCACGGGTCCGGGCCAGCCACAGGACAGCATGCTTCTGTCTCCGGGGCTGGGAGGCCATATATGGACACTGAGATGAATGGTGGTCTCACGGAGAAGGTCAACTATTGTGCCCTGAAATCGGTCGCTTTGTCTTGGTTTTAACTCCATGGCCTCCTGGATGGTCCAATCCATGGCCTAGAGGATTAGATCATATTGCCCTATTGGGTCCTGGGCTCGAAGCTCTCCTGTTTCGCTGCCGCAGCTCGGGATCACTGGTACCTGACTCACGGGATCACGGGACTGGCTGGTACCTGATGCACTGCTGATTGCTGACGTCACTCTGCTGAATTGTGACGTCACGGCAGGTTATGGGCCTTGAATTCCCTGCCGCACTCTTCGATAGCTGGTGTTCCCCCGCCACCAGATATGGCCCAGATTTGCCCCTGCATCGTCAATGGCCGTAAAGCAGGCGACGGGCAATGAGGCGTGACAGATGGGGTGGTCTTCTTTGTCGCACTCGGTCATGTGTCTTATTTATGCAAATAAGTACTCCCCGGTGTCTGAACGATGGCGTTCAGAAATGATTGATGGCAAATGACTTCAGTTCTCGCTGTTCCTTGTTTATTAGAAACAGGACCGGACAACATATCGAATGGTAGGCACAGTCAAGACATTACTCATACACTCTTGACTCTCGAGAAAGGAAAAAATATATAGATGACGATGATTGGGGGTTTTGGGCGCACCCACTCTTATGGTCACACGGCGCCCATAAGTAACTACACAAGCAACGTGTCACATAAAAATGTATGACGATTGCAACTATGGAACACAACGAATTTGATGATGGAAAATGAGTGGGAGAAAAAAAGGAAAATTTTGACAAGGTGCCGGGACATGCCCTCAGAGGTGAAAAAAATCATTGCGACACGCCAACGCACGTTGCTGTCAGCTGAATGGACTATTGAGACAGCTTCCCAGTTTTGTTCATACAAGGGCTTGAGCTGTCCAAGCCTTATCGAGAAACATACAGAGTTAACTTCTTTGATTTACTAGCAGTGTCTCTTTGCGACAGCCGCCACGACAATATCCCGGCGTTGTGACTGCCTGCCCATGTTAAAATCCCATAGGCGTCGGAAGCATACCGGTGCGACTGCCTATCAGCTGTCTACAGTGCGACGTTTGTGGCGCGGTGTTTTACAACTTACCCATTGAAAGTTCACCTTATCATGTAATTTTGTTGCAAAATCATCCGTTAGGTGTCGCTACCTATTTTCCATGATGTATAGTTTCAAGCCTTGTTTAAAGTCCGAAGTTTTGTTGTTAGCAATGCTTAAAGCAAAAGAGTGAAATAATTTTGTTTTGTCAGGCAAAAAACAAAAGACAACATTTGGGAAGTATTATATTGCGGCACCAAGCGGCAAAGAGCTGCGAAAAAAATCAACTTTTAGTGGGAGTCATTTGAGTGTGTGCTTTGTTGGGAGGGTGCTTCTTCAGTGACTGAGGTTATGAGCAAGGCCATAGACACTCGTTGTCAGGTTGTAAAGCATTTTAGTGTATGTTTTGTCCTTACTGTGCATTGGTGCTCAGTATAAAATGGTTTGTGTTCAATTCAGCTCAGCAATCGCGAAAATCTGAGGTTAAATGATAGTTCAGACGGCCTACGGCCAGACTGGACCAATTAATCGGTCAACATCGCGCCACTTGTGTCATTGGTGACGTCACCTCATGCGTGGCAGATTCTGATGTGACGTCACCCACGCAGGCGGGCGGCGGGCCACGCGGGGACGGGGCAGGGGTGTGGTTTTATGACAATGATTGTGGGTTCCCAAATTGAAACTCATCGTACCCCCTCCCATATGCATATGTATTTACTTCAGCTTCCATAACTCTCTTCAAGTCTATTTTCTCCTTATTGAAAAACTTGTATTTGAAACAAAGCCAATGGCAAAATACAAAACGTCAGATTGTGGGTGCCGTTCAGGGGTGGTAAAGTGTTCTGTCCTTATGGATAAGGTCGGGGACAACATGCTCCTCATGAAGTACTCGGGGGTCAAAATGCCAGCAAAAATCATTACTATGTCATTTCTGTGAAAATTTACTAAGCGATCATGTCCTTAGAAATACTGATCGTCAAAACCACTTTGCTCTTTCTCATAAACGTTTGGTAGTAACATTCTGTAGTATAGTTGTAAGATTGTGTAGTAGAGTTGTAAAATTGTGTTTCATAAAGCAAAAACGACTACTTACTACCCTCGAGACTTTACAACTTTACAACTATACAATGTTACTACAGAAACGCTACGGTTGCTTTTTAAAACGCACGTATCTGTTTCATAAAGATCCTCTGATTTACAGAGTAGTAAAAAATGAAGCCAGTTTTACAACGCATTTTCACCCTGCTCACTGTTGTAAAATTGTGAACATGATAACTTAAACACTTCCAATGAGACAATAGACGAAACAAATTGCGATAAAAGATGATTAAATTGGGAATTAATAGTTTTCTTTTTCACAAATGATCGTTGCCAAGAGGGAAAACGCACCTTTAAAACCAAATTAGTGGCAGGGGGCAAATTTTGCCCACCCCTCGTGTTTTTCTCAAATATCTCCGAAATGGCTGGACGTAGGCTTCTGAAATTTTCTGAGTTTTCCTAAAACTAGTCTGGGCAGTTTGTCTGAAAACTTCATGAACTTTCAAAAATGTAAAAAAATCGCATACTTTGGTCCTGGAAACCCTACGAATTTTAAATTTTCAAATGTGACCAGGATTTATTTAAAAAAAATATAATAATTTGCTGTCGATCCATATAAGTTTTGTCAAAATCGGTCTATAGAACTAGGAGTTAAGAGGGATTAAAAAAAGTTATAAAATTTGTGCATTTTGACCGCCTGTCGCCAATTTGTTTTTTACAATGTAGATCAGTTTGAGTGGAGTCAAACCCTGTTTGAATTTTGAAAATCGGACTAGTAGATTTCGAAATCTCCGGGGGCGAATCAGCCCCCTACCACTAATAAGGGAAGCCAGGAGCCTGTCACTAATAGGGTTAACTGGTATAGGCATCAGCAATGCGTGTGATTGTTGCTGTAAGTCATTTGTGCTTCCTACCTGAGATTGACGTTCTATATAATGCACGTTATTGATAATTACGTTCACCTTCAAACATGTGTCCATTTCTAGCATTAAGTTCCTCCGTTCCTCATCTTTTCACACCTCGCATCTTATCATGTATTATTTTAATATTGTTATAACAGTAATAGCTGGATTATCAACACTTCACCGAATTACTCGGATCACGATAAGTGTTTCCCTGAAATTAAGTGGCACATATATGAAGCTTGAAAGTGTGTTTAGTTGGCGGTGTAGGCATGCCACCCCACTGGGTGCTGTTGTACCGTAAGTCTGCTCATGCCGACACATCCACCACCTCCCAGCACCGGTTTCACTGGCATCGGTCTGTTCCGAAACACGCTCCACATTCGACCCTTCGTGTTGTCCGTTGTCCGCAAATCCGATACCACCAAGGTAGCTGCTGCCAAGGTACCAACACAACGCACCCATCGTCGACACTGCTGCATTGGTTTTCACTCGACGCTGGATTTCGGCAAGAGACGGACGCATAGGCGTCGGAGGCGGGGGCTGGGGGGGACGAACATTTTCAGATTTTAACATTACGCCTATGGGCGTTGCATGGCAATAATCTACTTCAAAATACCTCCGGCTCCGCCCCCACCCCACAAACTTTTAGAAGGTAGCGACGCCCTTGAATGGACGACAGTTCACGAATTACAAAGGTTGTCATGAACTCGGCCTGTTGTAATGTCTCCTCCAGGATGATGACAGGCGCCTCAGAAAAGGTTCTGGAAAAGAGAACAAGAAATCATGATATTGAATTATACACATACAAGCTTACAAGGTGTTATACAGATGGAACCTACCACTTGCTTGAGTAAATTTTTACTGTTTTATGGTTAATGATTGCCTTGGTGGTGAAACAAATACAAAATTAATTAAATGAGGCATCAATTTCATAAAGTTATACTTGTTTTGAAACAGTTTCTAAACTTAAATTTTACAGACATTAATTAAATATATTATAGATTATAACCATTTCCTGCAACTGCTTGATATTGAGTTACAGTGGTTATAATTTATAATATCTGTAAAAATAAATACTGTTTATGAACTGTTTAACAAACAAGTAAACTATTTATGTAATTGATGACTTGATTTAATAAATTTCGCTTTTGTTTCGCCACCTAAGGTATCATTAGCTATAAAACAATAAATATTTACATAGGCAGTGCTATTCATTGCATTGACTGCATCTAAATATTGTGTAAGTCTGTACGAGAATGCCCTTGTAAAGCGTTCTACTGATAAGCATTCCTATTCAAACATAACTTGGCATCATTCGGAACATGTGTGATACTTGTTCAACATAACACTACCAAACATACCCAACACAAATGTAAAATGATATTCACTAAATAAATTAAGAATACCTTCAGACGCTACCGATTACACAAAATAAATAACTTAACATTATTTTCCTAGTATGTATTACAAAACAGCCATATACAAAAGGCAAAATGTGTCTTTATTCTACCATAAAGTATACCTACCTGCAACCCAAGCGCAGGTGACCCAGCATCTGCCCATCTATAGGCCTATAACGTTTGGAAGTTGCCAAACTAGTGAAAGGTGAATCACAAGCCGGGTTTTAATTAACCGATATAACTTACTTTGTATTGACGCTCTGACACCGTCTTCAGGTTTATAAATTCGGTAGCAATACACTACCACAACGGAACCAACCGCCCGACACACGCAAAGATGGCCATCGGAATGTTTTGTTTACATTACGCAACGGCGAATTCAGAAGCTCAGCTTTCTTTTCAAACGCAATGTGGCAGGAGTAGTTCAATTACGGCAAATAGCTTCTTGATAAACTCCTGCCGTCTGGCTCTATCATATAAAATACTCTTCACACACATTCTATGCGAGGGAACAGTAATAATACTTCATTTATCTTGGAGTGACCCACTCCTAGCTGTTACTAACCTTGACAAAGTTACTAACCTACAACAGTACAATGTACTACGCTTTATGAAACACGCGACAGTAGTAAGTAGTAAACTTGAAACTACAATTCTACTACAGTAGTAAGATTGTGAAAATTATTTATGAGAAAGGCCCAGATGTATTATTCACTTAATCATCATATTCATCACGTCAGTATGTATGTACATTTGCTTCTGTTTTATTAGCAGTTGCGTTTCAGCTCTTGATTGCCAATAATAATAAATTACATTAAAACAAAAAATCCGACGGAAAAAAATCCGGACGATAGATTCAACACGTGGGGTCACTGAACCAAAAATGCACCTAGGTCTTCAAGAATGGCCTATAATACCAGTCAGGCGCCGTAGTTGGCGATGAACGAGCGAGCGCGAAATAAATAAATGTAAAAAAAAGAAATAAATGTATGGTGAATTTCAACCCGATCGGGCAAGTAGTTCCTGAGATACAAAAAAGGTGCGCACGTGCGCACGTGCAGAGGCACCACCCCACCCATGACTTGTGGGTAGGCGGCGGCGGAGGGGTCCCTAACCACACACCAAATTTGAACACAATCGGCTCAGCCATTCCTGAGATATAGAATAGGGGTGAGCACGTGCCCACGTGCGGAGACACTCCACCACTGACTTGTGGAAAGGCAACGACTGAGAGGTCCCTAACCACACACCAAATTAGAACGCAATCGGTTCAGCCGTTCCTGAGATATAAAATAGGGTTGTGCACGTGCGCACGTGCAGAGGCACCCCACCCCTGACTTGTGGAAAATTGGCGGCTGAGGGGTCCCTAACCACACACCAAATTTGCACACAATCGGCTCAGCCGTTGCAGAGTTTTTGCGAGAAAACACTTTTCAACACCCCTCACGCGGCACGCGCCACGCGCAGTGGTAGTCACCCACATGAGTCGGCACCGGTATCAAACAGGGTAGGTTGGATGGGACTGCTCAGCAAAGAAGTCAGCTTGTCAATCGGACGTGTGGACGATATATGAGCTTCTCAAAAGCGTCGCCATGGGTCGGGCCGGGCAGCTCATATTCAGATTTTTCCCATATACCACGGAAAGACGAGCGAGCGCTTCGCGCTCGCTGATCCAGAAGGAATTGGGCTGATATCATGCGTATCCTCAGAATAGGAAGCATTTGAATATTTCCCCATTGACTTATAATGGGGAGGTCACGAAATTGACCCGACCTTAGGCCACCGATATCAAATATCCGAGATAAACGAATTGTAGGTGCTATTACCCTTATAAAATTTAAGTACCAAATCGATCGGCCAAAAACTGTGGCTGACCTGACCTGAAATAACCCGTGGTCAATCATTTTACAATATGTGGGCAATTGATGTCTTAACAGCTGTGCCAAAAACGGCGGCGCTGCGCGCAGCCGTTTGTTGCTATCCTCGAAAAACCTTAGGAGGGGCGTCTAAACGCCCCACCCCCGGCACGGCGCGGGAAATCCGGACAGTCGATTCCCCGGGGGCGGGCCGGGGTGCTAGTGCATTTTCAATGGAGGTCCACTAGCAGGACAGTGGATTTCACTGTCCTGGGACCCCACCCATTTAACTCGAAAACTAAAAGATCTAGAAACACACGGAAAAAACTTTCAAAAACTCCCGACAAGCACAGTCGAAGGTACTTTAGATGTTTTTCCTCAAGTCAATATTGAGGTCATTAGAGGTCATCAAAGGTCAAATTTTCAGTTTTAGGACTTTGCTCCAGAACCCCCCCCCCCCCCCCAGATATCACAGGAACTATGATAGTTACGAACAAACTGAAAAAAAAACAATAGAAAGCTCTTGAAAAATACAATCGCTAAAGTGTTCTCAAATTTGAGCTCAGGTCAAAAGTTTAGACTCCAGAAGTCATCAAATGTCAAAAAGGCTTAAAAAAACGTTTATCACGAATAGTTGTTTACCTAATAACGACAAGGCAATATTTTTGACGCCATCGTGCTTGTCTCGTAAAAACGCTCCGCCTCATATTAGTGTTGACCGGTCAGGTCAACTTACAAATGTGACCTCTGGTCAAGGTCAAGTGGTGGTGACTCAAGTAGATCATGTTGCATATGGGAAGACGTGCCGCGACGAGATAAACACATTGGTGTCGGTTTCACTGCTTTATCGTCATTATGTCGAGACTTATTGACATAAAACTGTTGGTGACCTCGGATGACCTCGGCTGACCCTGTAGGGGTCACTGAACAAAAATGGCACCTAGGTCATCAGTAATGACCTATAATAACATTATCCAGAAGGAATTAGACTGCTATCATGCGTCTCCGTAGAATAGGAAGCATTTGAATATTCCCCTTAAACTTATAATGGGGAGGTCACGAAATTAAACCGACCTTAGGTCGCTGATATTAAAAATACAAGATAATCGAATTGTAGATATATATGTGACCTTATGAAGTCCTGTAAGTGTAAAACCGATCATCCCAAAACTGTGACTGTGGTACGACCACAAGTTTTTTGGGGAGGTAGGGTCACGTGACCTAGTCTGGTGACTTGACCTAAGATGACCAGAGGATTTTTTTACATACTATTTTTTTACATTGATGCACAAACAGCTGTGTCAAAAATGGTGGCGCTGCGCTTCGCCGTTTTCCCGCTATTCGCGAAAAACCTGAGGGGTGTCTAACCCCCCGGCACGGCGCGGGTTAAAATATAGATAGTATGTGAGCATGCAGCCAGGTGTTAGGGTATTCATGTGAAGTAAAAAATGGCTCCAGCTGTACTAGGGTAATTTTTGTATGTGCCACTTTTGGTCGGGGCCACTCAAAGCACCTTTACCACCCCTGGACTGCCGTTTCTGGAGAAAAGTCATAGAATTGGAAAATTGGACCTTTGATGACGTCCAGTGGCCTCAATATCGACCTGAAGCGAAAAAAGGCGGATGTAATTTAAGCTTGTCCCGCTTTGGGCTTTCGAGCGTTTCCCCGTCTCCCTACCTCTAAACTTTTTAGTTTAGAGGTAGGGAGACGTTTAGTTTTACTTACTCCCTACTTTCTACTTTTGGGGGCCCACCTGGACGAGATGTTATCCCAAAATATAAACGTCGTTTATGAATATTTTATCAATGTCTACCAGCACCCTGTAACTACAAAGGTGTGTATTTGTCCGTTATAAAAACACTTTATAAAACAACTAACATTGGAGCTTCCATTTATCCTGACGCGCTTTACGGCTTTCGGCTTACACAATTCTAATATACCTACTTTATTGGCATTTACTTTGTTTCAAATGCAATTTTTATTTCAAAGAAGCAGAAAACTAGGCTTGAAGAGAGTTATGGAAGCTGAAGAAAATACATGTGCATCGAACAACTTGCAGCATGAAATAACTAATATGGAAATTAATGAGAAAAAGTTCGGTTTCTTGACAGTTAGTGCCATGATACAATTTATCATGCGACTTACTGAAAGGAAATGGTACGATAATAACAGCTGAGAATATTTAAAACTAATGCTTGGCATAACAAACTACTGTTCAATCGTTTAACCCTCGCCCTACGGGACCTTTTTCACCTTCACCTTAGGGGGGGGGGGGGCTGACAGCCCGCCTGTTAACTTCCAAACCAAACAACTTAGAGCAATGCGGTACGAACCAGCATGTTTCCTGTCATGAGATAAATATAAATTATAACAGTATGCAATTGTTATGTTTCAGCTCAACGGGTGGCCTTCCAGGTCAGGTGAATGACCTAAGATCGACCACGTCCAAAAATAGCAGTTGTTCAGGGCGCTAAGTATAACTTCCGAACGGAGAGATATAGAGAGACACTGTACAAAGTATAACGTGAGGCATGTCATAAGGACAATACAAAGGCATCCCATTTTGATCATCTAGTTCAACTGGTGACCTTTGGGGTCAGGTCAATGGCCCTTTGGGTTCTAACATGACCTTGATGAAAAGGTCATAGGTTATGATTTAACAGTCGTATACACTTCAATTGTGTATAGAATACGTATAATTGTTGTAAACTCAGCTACTAAACATTTCAGTAAGATGCGCCGCATGTGTAAAAAGTTATTCAAGAAAACTCTCAGGTGGGGGCCTGTCAGCCCCCCCCCCCCCCCATAAGGCGAGGGTTATTGACACGCGCAGTGGAGAAAGGATATGCCACTAACACGCAGTGGAGGGGGGGGGGCACTTTAGTGCCCCCCCTCCCTAAGATCTCCGAAAGTATGAGCACAATCAAACTTACAGGGTAGGTAGGTGCTATAATGAATTACATTTTCTGAAATTTGTGTGACCTTAGGTCAATATCTTCAAGGTCAAACGAGGTTACGAATGTCAAATCTGGCCAAATGTCACAATTTTGGGAACTTGACCTCTGTGACGTCACAGGTCACCAGAAATGTATTTAGAGTTGTTTACGGAGATGAACATGGACATTGGCTACCGAATGGCGTTTGAATAATCACGATCCGACTGTTGGTTCCGAAGATGCCTCTTCACCGACTTCGATTCTGGCCGCCATCTAGTAATGCAAATCCATATAACTCAAAAATGTACCGACTGATTTTCTTCTTTGTTGGCGTGAAACGATCCGCTATTGGGTTGGCTTTAATGTCGCGTAAAAAAACACCGCCCTGCTCCGCTTCGTTTTGTTTAGCTATTCGCAAAAAACATGTGAGGGGGCACAAAAGTCCCCCCCCCCCCCTCCCACCTCTGCGCGTGTTAAGTAGCGACATCTGGCGATGAACGAAATCCTGACCTTACCAATGTATCTTATGTATTTTACTGTATGCATTTTGAAACATGTTTATGATTGTGGGTGCCGAAAGTTTATTGTGGGTGTCCATTTCAACTTTGTGGGTGCCCTGGCACCCACAAAGAGATAGGAAACCACACCCCTGACGGGTATTGTGTGCCGCCAGCCGACCCGCGCCGGACGTGCTCTGTGATCCCACCACCACCCCGACCTGTTTTATTTCACTTTGTTTCATGTATTATGTACTGCTGTTATTTACGTTCATTATGCTTTAGTTCAGACTGTATGGTATGCACTTTATAGGTATGTTCCCCTCACCAAAAGACTGGTGTGTTTCTGTCAATACAGTCCCTATGCACACTACTGTCCCCCTACTCCAGTGTCTAGGGCCTTGCCTATACCCACAGCCAGTTTGTTGCGAGTGCGAGGGAGAGACGGATACATTGTGTTGTCACAAATGAGACAGCTTTCGCTTGCGTCGGTGACAGCTTGATAGTTGCTTTCACCTCTGCATGCCCTGCTGTTCGCGAACTGCACCAAGGGATCTTTACCGTGCAGTGGGGTGGCTACCGAGTGATCTTTGCCGTGCAGTGGGGTGGCTACCGAGTGATGTTTACCGTGCAGTGGGGTGGCTCCCAGTATACTGCCTTTCACGCCGGCCGTCGCAGTCTATCAGCTAGACGAGCTTTGCACAATGGACGAGAACGAGGTAGACAGGACAACGAGTGAATACAATACACAGTGGGAAGAATCCCGATTAAGAAAACGACACATCTGAAACGTAATGTACCTAATAGTTGAGGTCAAAGGAACGTCAAAACAACATCAGAGAAAGGTTAGAAAAACTGAGCTGCGCCAGTCGCAGGGCGCAGGTTTTCCGTTGGGCGGGTCCGCCTTACCGAATAGACGAAACTGTGATCAACCCTTCGGCGAGAGCTAGGGCTACTGCCCTCAGGAGCGGAAAGAACTATCCCAGCTGGGCCTCGCTTATCAGGACGTCCTATTGGAAACGGTGACGTTTCGAGCGTACCGCTGGAAAGAGGCGGCGGCGCCGGCGGTGGCCTCATCGGTAGGCTTAGTGAGGGCGCCTCAACTCGCCTTCTGGGCGAGGAGTCCGCGCCCCTGGCAGCGACACACTTGGCCGCATCCTGTGTCCGGTGTATCCCCTTACGTCTTTTCCTGCTCAATTAGACGTGCCCTCCTGGCCTCACGGACCCATCTCTCAGCCTCCTGTCGTTGCAGTGAGGCCAGCAGGGACACCGTTGACGTACTCTGCACGGAGGAAGTCGCCACGTCTGGTACATTGCTCAATGCATAGTATGTCTCTCCCATTTCGCCTAGCAGTATGGCCTGGGAGCGGCTCATCTGGGCCGCAGCTCCTGCAGCTCCAGATCGCAGCTCCGTCTCACATGGGCGAATCTAAGGGGGGAGACAAAGGAGCCCCCCCCCCCCCAACCGCCTGAAATCGGCGCAAAATTGACACATTTACTGACTGATGTAGGAAACAATCTAAGCAACTTTTACTAAGGATTTTTTTTTTTAAATCAGCTCTCAATGCATAAGCATGCGAAATCCGATGAGTTTTCAGAATTGTGTGATACTTTGGAGGATCCCCCCCAAACACCCGTTCTAGATTCGCCTTTGCGTCTCATCGTCGGCTCGGCAATGAAGCCGAGTCGTCCAGCTCTCTGGGGCGCTGTCACAGCTAGCGAGCGTTCTCTGAACTGGGTGGCAGCTCCCACGGGACCGAGCTGCCGAGGTTCTCAACTTGGCCGCCCCCGCCGCCGCCATTGCTGCCACCCCCACCACCGGCGTCACCCCCCCCCCCCCCCCCCCCCCCCCCTTTCACTACCGCCGCCGCCACTGTCACCGCCACTGCCACCCCTGCCGCCCCCGCCCCGCCACCGACGTCGACCCCCTCTCACTACTGTCACCGCCACTGCCACCGCCACCACAACCGGCCTCACGGCCGTCATCGCTGCAGCAGCCGCCCCCCGGCCAGTCATCTGGACATGCCCGGGCCATGCAGTATGCATGACAGAGTAAGTGGATTTGGCGGCGTCTCGAGGGCCCCTTGCCGGCCTGAGTGGCCAGCACGTGACCGGCAGACGGTCGCCATTAGCTTCGTGGCAACACTGCCGCTCTCAGTGCGGTCGCAGCTGACCCCACGTACGTGCAGAGCCGGCCTCCGGTGTGACGTGCAGAGAATGCAAATCTTAACAGCTGTCACGTGCGGAGAATGCAAATCTCACCAGCTGTGACGTGCAGAGAATGTAGATATCAATGTGGATGTGACGAACTTGAAATGGGGATATTACTTATAAGTGTGATGTGCTGAGGATGTAAAACAGTGGTTCTCATCGTCAAGGGTACAGCTACCCCTTTTGATGACCGGAATGACCCCCCCCCCCCCCATCCCCCGATCCCCATTGCGCAGACTACAATTATCGGCTTTAACCCGCGCTTGACCGCGGTCTCAGCAGAACACCATTGACCGGGGAGGGGGGTCAAATATTGCCCCCCTCATTATCTCCGGAACCAATGATCGCAGCGAAACGCACAACGCGGCATTAGAAAGCCCTTAATAAGACACATCTAAAGCATACTCTAAATTTTTCAAATTGAGGTCACATATCAGGTCAAGGTCGGGTCAAATATAAAAATGGAGGCATTTTAGTTTAGGGACCATACTTTCCATCCAAAGCCTTTGATTGCGATCATAATCACCCAAAGTCCTCCTAAAGGCATAATACACATCCCGCATGACCTAAAATGAGATTGTCGGCAAAGGTCAAGGTCAGGTCACGAAAGGTCACAATACACAGACAATTTCCAAAAGTCATGCAATACATGTTTTATGGGCACGTAGCATGTTATACGTAGCATTCGATAGTGATGGTCATTTTACCATATGACCTCATTTAAGTGAAGTTAGAGTCAAGCTTAGGTCAAGTTCAGATCACATATGCTCAAAATTTGAAATTGATAAATCTAAATACAAAAGGCATGTTGCTAGACCAGTTTTGTCTCAGAAATAAGGTGCTTGCATTTATTTGGTTGTATCTGGTCAATAAAAGCCAACAAACGTAATTTTACAATATGACGTCATGAATTACTCATACTTATGGAGCCATAAGTCAAGTCAAAAAGGTGATATTCATTTTTTTGTAATATGGCTGGAACACCATTCTTTCACATATATTTCGTTTTCATATATTTATTTTAAAAAACAACAAGAAAAATTTACTTTTTCCCCATTTTTGTTTTTTAAATGGGGACAAAAACCAAAGATTTTAAAATGACGAGATAGCAGTTTGATAAAAAGATCAATTTCCTGTTTCGTTCTTTTGGTTTTAGTTTATCTTAAAATGTCACCATTGTACAGCTGCTTAAAGTTTGGGTGATTTTATCGCTAATTTCGTGTAAAGTGACGTCACAAAATGGTGTATATCTTTTAACAAAAATCGACGAAATAGCTTGAATTTTTGCTGAGTCGACATAAAATTGATGTGGAAGAAGGTACTGAAAGTTTCTCAGTTGATCTGGCGCGGCGCCCGGGTGCGCACGCGGCCGCGGCTCTCCCCTCCCACCTCTCCGCCGCGCGCCCCCGCGCTTGTTAGTCCCCGAGTGGCTGGCCTGTCAGTGTGCAGGGATATTTGGTGACCCAGTGACCAGCGGCCTCGTGGTGCGCTGCATTTAATTGTCTCCACTCTCCACCGTGACGATCACCGAGGCGCGTCACGAGATTGTGAGTGACCCCTCGTCTAACGTCAGCGGCGGGAGCTGACATCTCAAGCCAGCAAGCCCGCTTCATCTTCCAGTGCCAAAGGCAGCCTGGACGGAGCGACCCAGCCAACGCGATACCCGCTCTACAAGACGAGACCATGCCTCGAGCTCAACGCCGACTGCACCGCGTCGCCGGTCCCCTCTTCGCACTCCTATACGCCATCATACTGGTGCAGTCTGCCTGCACGCTGCTGCAGGCTGTCCGGCCTGCGGTGGGCCCGTGGCCGCGCCTGCCGGCTTCACGCCCTCGGTCTCCGACCCGGGGCGGTGACCTGGCCCAGTTGGCGGACGCTGACTGACCGCGCTACACTGCCTCCCCTCGCCGCCGCCTGGGCACGCGGACCGGTCGGGACCGCCCGGCGAGCGTGGGAGCAGCCGACCGCGGACCCCACCCGACAGGTGACCGGCCGGCTGACAGCGGGCCGGCTGCTGACCAGCGACCCCAGCGGGGCTGCAGGGGCGATGGCAGGCGCCGCGGCGGCCGGGGCGGGGTCAACTGGCGCCGCGGCGGCAGGGGCGGCGGCAGGCGCCGCGGCGGCCGGGGCGGAGTCGACTGGCGCAGACACGGTGACGTAGGCCCCGAACACTTCATCGTAGGGCAAATCCATGAGTAATCTCTCAAACCTAAGTTGCCTGACATACGTCACGATCTTCATCACGTGTATTTCGACGTGTTATCTGTCTGTGAGACCTGGCTCACTCCCGGCACGCCAGATCGTCTGCTGGCTGTTCCTGGCTACGCCATTGTTAGAAGTGACCGCCCTGCCAAGAAGGGTTTAGCTAGAGGTCATGGTGGCGTAGCGCTGCTGATCCGTGATACGTGCGACTACGAGGTGATTAAGACACCGAACACAGCTAAAAACTCGAGATCGCTTGGGTAGCCGTAAGCGCAGACAAACGGCAGACGTATCTGATAGGCTCTGCCTACCGCGTGCCGTGCAATACCAGCCGACAGCTCACGGAGGATTTGGACGACCTTGAGGGCTGCAGCATCTGATAGCTAGTTACCCGGACTATAGCGTCATTCTGACCGGGGGCTTAACCCGCGAGTTACTGGAAGGGCTATTTTTTGCCCCCCCCCCCTCCCGTTATTTTGCAATAACTCCTAAACGAACACCGGTATCGTCACTAAACTTGCAGTACCTTCTCTCACATCAATTCTACATATGTTGACCAACGTAAAAATATGAGGCTATGATAGGTCAACCGGGAATGACGTCAGAGGGACGTCATGTTCTTCGGTTTTGGTTGCAAAATAGTTGTTTGCGGAAAACGCTGTCAAAGGTACGATATTTAAGATAAACTAAATTGTTTTAAATCAAATTACTGACAATAGACCGGGCTATCAAACTGCTATCTCGGATTTTTGAGGGTTTTTTAATTCAAAATTTTGAGAAATTCGAATACATTTTGTTTTGTTTTTACCAAAAAAAAATCAAGACAAAATCATAATTATCAAAAAAACGGAATATATATGATCGAGACTTATGCGGTGAATATGTGTACCAAATTTAAAGTCGATATCTTTAAAAATGACCGAGTTATGACCTTTAAATGACAAAAATCGACCACTTCTCACAGCATTACTATGCATAAAAAACATTTCCAATTTTGCTTTTTACTTCTATTCATATGGAACAAGCAATGTTCTAAGGTATTTTTCGCGTTCTAGACGAAAAACAAACCCATAAACATGTGTTACAACGCCTAATGACCGTAATCTGCAGTTTAACCTCGTGACCTCGGATGACCTTGACCTGACTCAAGGTCATAAACAGTTTAGAAAGGTACTTAGAAGTGTCAGACACACGAATCATACCGATTTATCGACAGCTTATGGGTTTAATATCGCAATTTTGCGCGACAATTCCATCCATCGAGACCTTTTGACACGGTCAAACATTTTGTACTTGACCTGACCTTTGACGTCATCGGTGACCTCGAGGTCAACATTATTATGTTTCCTTCGATAAATTTCCCAGGGCTATCGAATGCCGTTTGAATTTTTACATTCGGTTCTGTAGTTCCGGAGATCAGAGGGGGGCAAAAAATAGCCCCCCCCCCGCCCCAGTAAGTCGCGTTATGAAATATACCCCAATAACTCGCGGGTTAAACTGCTGCCTGTTAAAACCTGGTCGCGACGGTCCTGGTCAAGTACTACGACGCATGCTCTCCACCTATGGTTTACATATTTGTAACAACTCGCGCCCGACCTACCGGCCTGCTCATAGCTTCCTCGACATCATAGCTGTGTCATGTCCTGACCGTTTACATCGCACCGGCGTGGCCCGATGTCAACAGCAGACCTTCCTCCATATGCTTGCCACTGTGGCGCCCGTCCGTCACGTTCAGCTGCGTCAGACACACGCCCCACCAGTCACCGCTGAGACCAGAGACTTGATAGCGCGCCGCCGGATAGCCCTGCGCCACCACCTGCCTGAACACCGCGACTGATCAACAGGTTTTGTCGCTCTGCCATCCGTAGTGACTGTCAGGTGCACTTCCAGCGCCAGCTGACTAGGTCGGAACCACATGATCTTCGGCGAGTCTCACGCCCACTCATTGGCCAGAAACAAGCTCAACCCAACATACACAATATTACCGCTGATGCCCTTAACAACTATTACGTTACAATTGGTCCAACAACTGCCGCTAGTGTACCCACTCCGGCTTGGCCTGTGCCTGTCCGTCGGCCGCAAGTCACTACCGGCACCTTCCGTGTTGGTGCTGTCGATATGGACACGCTGTACTGCACGTTGTTGAGCATGAAGAGCTCTGCATCGGCCGGTACTGACGGCATTAGTGTCCGTATGATCCAGACATTGTGTGAGGGACTCGGCCACGCACTCCTGACCGTTGTCAACTTGTGCCTAAAGACAGTGGAGGTACCTGCCGAGTGGAAACACGCACTGGTCACTCCCATCCCTAAGGGCAAGGTCAGCAACAACCCTAAGGACACACGACCCATTTCCATTCTACCCGCGGCTATGAAAATAGTTGAACGCGTTGTCCAGCGCCAGCTTGTTGACTACCTCGAGTCACACCACCTGCTGTCCGCCGCGCAGCACGGCTATCGCCGGCGGCATTCCACTGAGATCGCACTTAGCGTCGTAACCGATAGAGTATTGAGAGCTATGGACTGGGTGAAACTTTAGTGCTTGTGCTATGTGATTTATCGAAATGCTTTGATATCGCCCGCATGATTTGCTCCTTAAAAAGCTAGCTCTGTACGGTGTAGACACCCACTGGTTCTCAAACTACCTCGCCGGCCACACGCAGCAGGTACAGATACGTCGGCGTGACGGCAGCACAACCCTGTCACAAACCAAGCCCAACACCATAGGTGTGTATCAGGGCGGCAGCCTCAGCTGCGTGCTGTTTATGTTGTCTGCTTGTGATCTTATGATCTTAGCTTGTATGTGCCCGAGTCAGTGACCGCTGTACAATTTGCGGACGACACGCAAATACTTATAACCGGTAAGAAACAGGACATTCACCAGTTGATCCGTACCATGGAAGACACCCTAGACGTGATGTACCGTTGGTTTAGTACACACAGCATGAAGCTCAACGCTGAAAAAACAACAGATGTTAGTGTTAGGAACTCCAGCCATGTTACGCACTATTCCTGAAGTTAGGATCAGTTTCTGCGGCGCGGACGTCATTGACAGCAAAGTGGTGAGGAACCTAGGACTCGAAATGGACCACCATATAAACTACCAGGCCCACATAGATCGGCTCACACAGAGATGTAACGGTGCCCTGATTGCACTGAGTCACGCCCGACACGTCATCCCCCGATCCGCACTGAAACCAATCGTGCAGGCGCTCGCGGTGTCGATTGTCCGCTACTGTATGTCTGTATATAGAACATGTGGTGAGACCCAGCTTCACCGAGTGCAGACAATTCTGAATTTCTGTGCCCGTGTTGTATGTGATAGGCGCAAACGTGAGCATGTGACTGATGCGTTCCGTGACCTCAGGTGGTTTGATGCCAGGGAACTTGTTAGGTACCATCGATTGTGTGCTGTACATGACGCGATAGAGACAGGCCAGCCAGAGGCTCTACCTTTGGACTGGCTGCCAACCAGCCACATGACCACGATACCAGGCGAGCCGGTGATATCACGCTGCCGCGCATTAGGACTGAAGCTGGGCGACGCAGGCTGTGTTACAGTGCTGCGCAGGACTACAACCAACTACCAATTGCGACCCACCACGCTGGCTTCCGGCAGCGCCTGCGCGAGTTTATCCTGCGCCAGACGTAGATCGAGTTATCCGACTCGCGATGTGCGCTATTTTAGCATTATCTCTTTCGTTAAGCCTAATAGCGTGCTACCTGTTCCTGGCCGGGCCGGCACTCGGGTGATACCATTTTATCCAGTTATTCGTTTTAGTCCACTGACTCGCAACGGTGAAAAGCAACACATGGTGTGAACCCATTGTTTAATAAACTGTCTGTCTGTCTGTCTCCGGTGATATCTTGAACGGTTGTTAAGTTATTGCGAGTATTCGACGGGGGGGGGGCAATATTTGACCCCTCCCCGGTCAAGCGCGGGTTAAGCTATGCGGTACAGCATAACTTCAGGAGTTTACTGCTAGTGCCATCTAGGAACAAGAATATAAGTTAAATTGTGTGATATGCGGTACTGCATAACTTCAGGTATTAGCTTCTAGTGCCATCTAGGAACAGGAATATAAGTAAACATGTGTGATGTTGCTCTTGATCTAGAACAAACAGTGTTCCCAACGCATACCACACGTACTCTGTACCGCAAAGCTGAACATCAGTTACCATCAATGGCGGACCGGTTAGCTCAACGGTAACTCGCTCGCTTGCCATGTGAGAGGTCCCGGGATCGAATCCCGGTCGGTTCGGGGATGGGCTTCCGATTAATCCGTAGACCAACAGCGGGCATATGGGGCACGCCTATACTCCCTGTAATTGATATGTGGCACGCCCATACACCCTGTACTTGGGTAAATGGCCTGTTGTGCAGTGGCATGAATACATAAATCAACTCAACAAAATTAAGAGGTGCCTAGTATTTAGCAATGCACGTAATTCGTGTGTCCCTTTTAAAGCCACTTACACTCGAGCACAGCGTGTTCGTCTCTGTTGATCGAAACAAAGAGTGTTCCCTCGGATGTTAAGCCCAGAAGTCGAGCTCCTTTAACTCCAGGCAGCTGCTGTGGTCGCTACCAGTACAGGCCAGGCCAGTCTGAATTTATCTCGCTTCAGCAACCCCTATGATTTATAGAAGGCACTTTATCTGCCCGTGAACCCTTATGGACCAACTTGTTTAATAATGCTTCATTTGCAGAGAAACATTTGGAATAGGTTTCTAAATCCATAAAATTTCCACCCATTGAGCAAATTGATGTTGAGTTATAAATCAACATTATCGTTAAATTGCCCTCTATCAGTGAATGGCCGACGATATTTGAAATACGATTCACAGAAATTGACCATTGATACTATAAACCACTGTATCCGTTCCGAACCACTGTATCCGTTACCTGCATATCCGTTTTCAACATGTTTCATATTTTACGAATTAGGCATGCGAATTATCACTGACATCTCACTGTCCAAACTTAGCCGAAACTGAAGCAAGGCGCATTGTACTGACACACACACACACACCACACACACACACACACACACACACACACACACACACACACACACACACACACACACACACACACACACACACACACACACACACACACACACACACACACACACACACACACACACACACACACACACACACACACACACACACACACACACACACACACACACACACACACACACACACACACACACACACACACACACACACACACACACACACACACACACACACACACACACACACACACACACACACACACACACACACACACACACACACACACACACACACACACACACACACACACACACACACACACACACACACACACACACACACACACACACACACACACACACACACACACACACACACACACACACACACACACACACACACACACACACACACACACACACACACACACACACACACACACACACACACACACACACACACACACACACACACACACACACACACACACACACACACACACACACACACACACACACACACACACACACACACACACACACACACACACACACACACACACACACACACACACACACACACACACACACACACACACACACACACACACACACACACACACACACACACACACACACACACACACACACACACACACACACACACACACACACACACACACACACACACACACACACACACACACACACACACACACACACACACACACACACACACACACACACACACACACACACACACACACACACACACACACACACACACACACACACACACACACACACACACACACACACACACACACACACACACACACACACACACACACACACACACACACACACACACACACACACACACACACACACACACACACACACACACACACACACACACACACACACACACACACACACACACACACACACACACACACACACACACACACACACACACACACACACACACACACACACACACACACACACACACACACACACACACACACACACACACACACACACACACACACACACACACACACACACACACACACACACACACACACACACACACACACACACACACACACACACACACACACACACACACACACACACACACACACACACACACACACACACACACACACACACACACACACACACACACACACACACACACACACACACACACACACACACACACACACACACACACACACACACACACACACACACACACACACACACACACACACACACACACACACACACACACACACACACACACACACACACACACACACACACACACACACACACACACACACACACACACACACACACACACACACACACACACACACACACACACACACACACACACACACACACACACACACACACACACACACACACACACACACACACACACACACACACACACACACACACACACACACACACACACACACACACACACACACACACACACACACACACACACACACACACACACACACACACACACACACACACACACACACACACACACACACACACACACACACACACACACACACACACACACACACACACACACACACACACACACACACACACACACACACACACACACACACACACACACACACACACACACACACACACACACACACACACACACACACACACACACACACACACACACACACACACACACACACACACACACACACACACACACACACACACACACACACACACACACACACACACACACACACACACACACACACACACACACACACACACACACACACACACACACACACACACACACACACACACACACACACACACACACACACACACACACACACACACACACACACACACACACACACACACACACACACACACACACACACACACACACACACACACACACACACACACACACACACACACACACACACACACACACACACACACACACACACACACACACACACACACACACACACACACACACACACACACACACACACACACACACACACACACACACACACACACACACACACACACACACACACACACACACACACACACACACACACACACACACACACACACACACACACACACACACACACACACACACACACACACACACACACACAGATACGCACGCACGCACGCACGCACGCACGCACGCACGCACGCACGCACGCACGCACACACACACATCAGTTACTAACGGGTGAGTGTCGCTATTTCACAGTTCAGACTGAACGACGGATGAAACATTGTGATGACACTGTGGTGACACTGTGATAACAATGTGATGACACTGTGATGACACTGTGGCAATGTGATGACAATGTAATGATACTGTGATGATACTGTGACACTGTGATGAAACTGTGATGATACTGTGATGATAATGTGACACTGATGCCACTGATATGACACTGTGACACTGTGATGACACTGTGATGACACTGTGATGTCACTGTGATGACAATGTGATGACACTGTGATGACACTATGATGACACTGTGATGACACTGTGATGACACTGTGATGTCACTGTGATGACACTGTGATGACACTGTGATGACACTATGATGACAATGTGATGACACTGTGATGACACTGTGATGACACTGTGATGACACTGTGATGACACTGTGATGACACTGTGACACTGTGATGCCACTGTGATGTCACTGTGATGACACTGTGATGACACTGTGATGTCACTGTGATGACACTGTGATGACACTGTGATGACACTGTGATGACAATGTGATGACACTATGATGACACTGTGATGACACTGTGATGACGGGAGGGAGGTAGCCCACAACTTCAAAACGTGGAAATGGGCCTCCATAATCCTGGAGGAAGGCTTTTGTGCAGGGATAACCCGCCGAAGAGAAGTACAAGTGTGGTGCGCCATATCACTTTATTGCAGCTCTTAACGTTCCGTATTTCCGCAACTTGATTTGTTTACAATTCGTCAGTTCTACCAGAGTAAATATCGATAATTCTATAACGTAAATAATTAGGTAACTTTGTATGTTTATTGCTAATGTGAGTCATCTGCGGTTTGCTTTCCGTCTTTGTATTTCTCGTATAACTTATTTAACTTAATCTGTCCGCAATCTGTAGAGTATCTCGCGACTTGTATGTATATCTGTAAACAGAAGTGTCTTCGCACCCGGCAACGCGCGTAACTTTCTCTTGCTTTCCGCTCCTGGTCGCGACCTCACGTTGCTCGTCATACGATTTATTCAGTTACTTGGTTTGTAATCTGTCGTACGTCATAGCCTCATATCATATTATCACATTATATAGCTGTCAACTGTTTAAAGCTTAGTCTCCCTTCAGGTTCTTATTATGTAGTCCCGATCGCCTGATCGGTTTGCTCGTTGTCTTCTCGGCGCCATGTTTCCCGCCCGAGTCGCTCATCTGATATACGTCTGACATCTGATATATCTGATATACGTCTGGGTTGGCACTCGGCAGTCATTCGGTGTCATTTTCTCGTCTCCTCTTGTCGGTTCATTCTGTTTCGTTTGTCTGCAGATTGTTTGCCCAAATACATTGTGGGCGTGAGTCGACTTGGTTTCTCCCCCCCCCCCCCTCCCCCCCCCCCCAGCGCCCCACACAAGAATGGAGGGGGACTTCTCTTTCTTTATTTGCCATAATTCGAAATCCACTCGTAGTCGGTTAGGTTCATGAGGGACACCCTTTCGCTCTTGAGTCAGTGATTAATCGACTCATGAAAACTTCAGCCGGGTGCACTTCTGGGGTATGGTCAGGCCGCCCAGCAACTTTGAAATGTCGAATTAAAAAGTGCATACACTTTGACGTATGATTGTCGTACAAAAAGCATAGTATTCAAGTGGATAGCACAGTAGTAGCTGAATTATATAGACACATTACAGGTGTGTACATACATCTTTTCAATAGGAATGATCGTCACACAAAGAGAGACATCAGAGCGCCAATCAAAGCGGATCTGATTCCTTGTTAACCAGCGAGTTACTGGGGTATATTTCATAACGCGACTTACTGGGGGGGGGCTATTTTTTGCCCCCCCCCCCCCTCTGATCTCCGGAACTACTGGACCGAATGTAAAAACTCACACGGCATTCGATAGCCCTGGGAAATTTATCGAGGGAAACATAATATTGTTGACCTCGAGGTCACCGATGACGTCACAGATCAGGTAAAGTACAAAGTGTTTGACCGTGTCCAAAGGTCTCGATGGATGGAATTGTCGCGCAAAATTGCGATATTAAACGCATAAGCTGTCGATAAATCGGTATGATTCGTGTGTCTGACACTTCTAAGTACCTTTCTAAGCTGTTTATGACCTTGGGTCAGTTCAAGGTCATCCGAGGTCACAAGGTCAAACTGCAGATTAGGGTCATTAGGCGTTGTAACACATGTTTATGGGTTTGTTTTTCGTCTAGAACGCGAAAAATGACCTTAGAACATTGTTTGTTCCATATAAATGGAAGTAAAAAGCAAAAATGGAAATGCGTTTTTTATGCATAGTAATGCTGTGAGAAGTGGTCGATTTTTGTCATTTAAAGGTCATAACTCGGTCATTTTTAAAGATATCGACTTTAAATTTGGTACACATATTCACCGCATACGTTTCGATCACATAGATTCCGATTTTTGGATAATTCCGATTTTTTCTTTAAAATTTTGTAAGAACAAAAAAAAATGTATTTGGATTTCTCAAAATATTGAATTTAAAAAACCTAAAAAATCCGAGATGGCAGTTTGATAGCCCACTCTATTGTCAGTAATTTGATGTAAAACAATTGAGTTTATCTTAAACATAGTACCTTGGACAGCGTTTTCCGCAAACCATTATCTTGCAACAAAAACCGAAGAACATGACGTCACTCTGACGTCATTCCCGGTTGACCTATCATAACCTCATATTTTTCATTTTGCTAACATGTGTAGAATTGATGTGAGAGAAGGTACTTCAAGTTTGGTGACAATGCCGGTGTTAGTTTAGGAGTTATTGCAAAATAACGGGAGGGGGGGGGCAAAAAATAGCCCCCCCCCCCAGTATCTCGCGGGTTAACCTAAAACTATTCCAGATGAAATTTATTCGTACGTCTTATGTCCATAAACAAGGAGGTTTCTTGTGTAAAAAGTGAAGTAATCGAAGCCAAAATGCATGCGTAAATTCGTGAGAAGTTCAAGGACACACAATGAACACTAGATATTAACCACAAGAAGGTATCTATCTGATGAGGATAATTATAGCTGGAATATTAAATGCGCAGCACACACAAAATCACCGGGGCCGGACAATGACCCCGCCCACCCCGGGGCAGGAATAAGGTTAGGACCATGACTTTTACCAGGTGGGGCCGGGCGGACCAAGTTGTCGTGTCGTCTTCAGGCTGATGACGTCATCCCTAAAGTGTTGTTGCAGCCAGGCAGGAGTCAGGTTGAATGTGAGAAGGAGGACGTCCTGTCTCAGCCTGTTGCAGCCACGCTGTACTGAACGCCACCCGCCACCCGCCGGCCGATTCAGCTACTTCCAGAATCATTCCAGAACATTGACGTAACCCTCTTCAGAGAACTGACGTAACACCCTTCAGATGACTGATGTAACAGTATCTCTATGGCATTGGATGTAACCCTCTTCAGAGGACTGACGTAACCCTCTTCAGATGACTGATGTAACAGTATCTCTATGGCATTGGACGTAACCCTCTTCAGAGGACTGAGGACTGAGGTAACCCTCTCCAGGCCAGTGACGTGACGTTTTTCAATGAATGTCAGCGCCGTGCCTGCCTGGTCCCCGAACCCAAATGGTCCGACGATGACACTTTGAGCCCGTGTCGCGCCAGTCACTCTCGGGTCGCGCAGTGGTCGTTGGTGCGTGACGTTTGAGTTTCCGAGAGAAGGCGCGAACCGCTGCTCGCGGCTGATTACGGTCAGTTGCTGGTGGATTGGTGTGCTGTGCAGTCAGTTGCTGATAGATTGTTATGCTGTACTCCGCTAGTTGCTGGTGGTATTATACCGTGTTGACCAATGTCAATGTCGGCAGATGCGAAGAAACATGGAAACAGCCGTGGCAAAACATTAAAGAAATAAAGCCGTCAAAAAGCGAAATCATTGACACAATACTATTGAAAAATATAATGGAGGGGGACTTATCTTTCTTTATTTGCCATAATTCGAAATCCACTCGTAGTCGGTTAGGTTCATGAGGGACATCCTGTCGCTCTTGAGTCGGTGATTAATCGACTCATGAAAACTTCAGCCGGGTGCACTTCTGGGGTATGGTCAGGCCGCCTAGCAACTTCGAAATGTCGAATTCAAAAGTGCATAAGCTTTGACGTCCTCTTCTAACTAGTCTCCCATACCTGACGCGTATGTTCACCATTACTGGACAGCTCAGGGACGGCTGCAGGCTGAAGAGTTGAGTTGAGACTTGAGATGCATGCGTGACGTAGGTACACACATCGGTTATCGTATGCCAGCAATGGCCCAGAACTGAGCAATCATTCCATATGACGCTCGAATGCATATGATGGCACTAGTACAGTTATTTCTGACAGACGCCTAGAAGTGACACCTACGTGCACACTGATATTGTGCTAGGCCATGCCTCAAATCAGGCCATCAGGGCATGAAATTAACATTTTCTGAATATCAGAGATCTGCCCACTTCTAACATTTACAAGTTTGTTTTGGTCTGAGATGCAAGGTGTGTGATTTTTATATTTACAATAGCTTAGGTCGTGCCTATTTTCATGTGTTCAGGCAAGTGTGAGCAATTTCATAGGTACAACGATGCTTGTTTAACGGTATTTTAACCCGCGCACTGCAGGGGGGGTGATTTCCGCCCCCCCCCCCCCCCCCTCAGGTTTTTCAAAGATAGCGAAAAACGGCGGAGCGCAGCGCCGCTGGCTTTTGGCACACCTGTTAGAACATCAACTGCGCACACTTTGAGAAAAAAAAATAACCTCAGGTCATCTCAGGTCAGGTCACCAGACCAGGTTAAGTGACCCCACCTCCAAAAATGTTTGCAGTTGTGCCAAAGCCAGAGTTTTTCACCGATCAATTTGAAACTTACAGGATGTCATGAGGGCATAAGTACTTACAATTCGAATATCTCGGAATTTTGATATCGGTGACTTAAGGTCAGGTCAATTTCGTAAATTCCCCATAATAAGTCAATGGGGAAATATACAAATGCTTCCTATTTCAAGGATATGCATGATATTAGTCCAATTACTTCTGGATCATGTTATTATAGGATATTCTTGATGATCCAAGTGTAATTTTTGTTCAGTGACTCCTATTGGGTCATTTGAGGTCATGCGAGGTCACCATCACTTTTTTGTCCATAACTCCCGACATAATGAAGATAGAGAAGTAAAACAGACATCAACGTGTTTGTCTCGTCGAGATACGTCTTCCCATATGCAACATGCCCTACTTGGGTCACCACTTGACCTTGACCTGAAGTATTTTTGTTAAAGTGAACTTAACAAGGTCACCATGTGTATCAATCAAAGCGCCTTGACAATATAAACACAATGGCGTAGACAGTTTCCCGTTATCTTTATTAAGTAAAAAGTAAATAGCAAAAACGATTTAGCAAAAAAAGGCATATTTTTTCCCCTTTTGGACCTCTGGAGCCCCAAATATTGACCTGAGATCAAATCTGGGGACCCCTAAGCGATTGCAAATTTCACTGGATGGCGTTTGCTTTTTCCGTTTGTTTGTCACTAGCATAGTTTCTGAGATATATGGGAATTTCTGGAGCGATGTCCTAAAACAGGAAAAACTGGAAAATTTGACCTTTGATGACCTCTGGTGACCTCAATTTTGACCTGACCTAAAAGAACACTCGATACTTTCGATAGAACATGTATCAAGATATCAAATGCCTTTCTCCGCTTCTCTCTACGTAGCGTAGTTTTCGAGATATCAGGGGGCGGAAATCAACCCCCCTGCAGTTTGTGTTCGGCGCAAAGCCCCTGCAGTGCGCGGGTTAACGGTATCTTGATATGAGTCATACAATAGTAACGTATTCTGCAATATGCCCACCTAATAATTATAATGACGACGAACTTGACAGGAGATTAAACAAAATATACAAGGAATGCCCCCCCCCCCCCCCCAATAAGGCAGTATTAGCTATCCAATCTACATATATAAGCTAATCTAACTATTCTAATCTATCCAATCTAATCTATTACTCCAGATTACAATGCATTATTGTTCTTTACCTTCTTAAAAAGACAACAAACGGTTGAAATGACAGCAAAACTTGCCGCTGATCCACCACCAGACACTGATCATGGCCGTAACTTCGGCCGGCGTCAATGGATGTCATTCAGAAAGGACTGTGTGATATACGATAACGTATTCGATATACGATAACGTATACGATATACGATAACGTATACGATATACGATAACGTATACGATATACGATAACGTATACGATATACGATAACGTATACGATATACGATAACGTATACGATAACGTATACGATAACGTATACGATAACGTATACGATAACGTATACGATAACGTATACGATAACGTATACGATAACGTATACGATAACGTATACGATAACGTATACGATATACGATAAGGTATACGATATACGATAACGTATACGATATACGATAACGTATACGATATACGATATACGATATACGATAACGTATACGATATACGATGACGTATACGATATACGATAACGTATACGATATACGATAACGTATACGATATACGATAACGTATACGATATACGATGACGTATACGATATACGATAACGTATACGATATACGATAACGTATACGATATGCGATAACGTATACGATATACGATAAGGTATACGATATACGATAACGTATACGATAAACGATAACGTATACGATATACGATAACGTATACGATATACGATGACGTATACGATATACGATAACGTATACGATATACGATAACGTATACGATATACGATAACGTATACGATATACGATAACGTATACGATATACGATAACGTATACGATATACGATAACGTATACGATATACGATAACGTATACGATATACGATAACGTGTACGATATACGATAACGTATACGATATGCGATAACGTATACGATATACGATAACGTATACGATATACGATAACGTATACGATATACGATAACGTATACGATATACGATAACGTATACGATATACGATAACGTATACGATATACGATAACGTATACGATATACGATAACGTATACGATATACGATAACGTATACGATATACGATAACGTATACGATATACGATAACGTATACGATATACGATTACGTATACGATATACGATAACGTATACGATATACGATAACGTATACGATATACGATAACGTATACGATATACGATAACGTATACGATATACGATAACGTATACGATATACGATAACGTATACGATATACGATAACGTATACGATATACGATAACGTATACGATATACGATAACGTATACGATATACGATGACGTATACGATATACGATAACGTATACGATATACGATAACGTATACGATATACGATAACGTATACGATATACGATAACGTATACGATAACGTATACGATATACGATAACGTATACGATATACGATAACGTATACGATTTACGATAGCGTATACGATATACGATAACGTATACGATATACGATAACGTATATGATATACGATATCGTATACGATAACGTATACGATATGCGATAACGTATACGATATACAATAACGACCGGCTGTTCGAAACGCAGGCGATCGACGCATCCCAAGATTTACATACTCTCTTGTTAAGCAAAGGAAAATATAATTTTAAAACTGTTAAACATTTGTATTTTTGAAGGCTCTGCGTTTCAATTTTGCAGTAATCGTTTAAGATATCTTGATTGGGGCGATTCCTATCTAAAACGAGTATCTTGTTCGTCAAAACGAACTAGTTACTCTCTTGTTGTAACTAGTTCTCTCTTAAACTATTAACTAAAAAAAAATCCTTAAAAAAAACTCATCCTGGATAATGTGCTAGCCGCGAAAGCTCGGATCTTTTAATTTCGTATATTTGGTATACAATAAAGATATTACTAGTCACTTCCATTGCTGCATTTACCAATCTAGCCAAGGGCGCATCGATTTCACTCCCACAAACGACAGCGACCAGCTAGCCAGTTCCCCGGTCGCCCGGTAGACGGTGCCCGGTGACCCAGGCCGTCCGGGCGGCTCGGCTTGTATTTGCCATGTACCTGTGACGTGTCGACACGGTCCACACCGTCTGACCGCTGGTAACTGCGCCGTCGGGGACCGGGAATAGCCGGGTGGCGGACCTCCGTCGCCGCCGCCGCCGCCGATGGGGATCGATCGACATGGCGGCGTACGCTGCACCCGACAGAGATCAACAGTAACAATGGCCGGGCCGTGAGAGAGCCGGCTGGGGTAGCAGCGGCCACTCAGAGCCGCATAGCGGCGGTCTGCCCGCTGGCGAGTCGCTATCCAGAACAGCATGTCAAACACACCACAGCGGCGGCGGCGGCGGCGTGTAGCGGCCGCAATCAGCCGACGGAGGTCCCAGCAGCCGGCACGAGCAATAGAGTTTACAGCGTCCCACACTGCTCTCCGCGGGGTGCCTTCCGACAAACAGGGCTTCCTCGGCGGCTACACGGGGTGGTCCGCAAATCCATCAGACGCTATATTGGGAACCAGTCCGTCTTGTCTTTTCCCATCTCTGCTGGACCTGGCTCGGCTCGGCTCGGCTCGGCTCGGCTCGGCTCGGCTCGGCTCGGTTCGGCTCGGTTCGGCTCGGCTCGGCTCGGCTCGGCTCGGCTCGGCTCGGCTCGGCTCAGCTCGTCTCGTCGCTGGTGGCCCGGCTCAACTCGTCTCTCGTCTCTCGTCTCTCGTCTCTCGTCTCTCGTCTCTCGTCTCTCGTCTCTCGTCTCTCGTCTCTCGTCTCTCGTCTCTCGTCTCTCTCCTCTCGTCTCTCGTCTTTCGTATTTCGTCTCTCGCCTCTCGTCTCTCGTCTCTCGTCTCTCGTCTCTCGTCTCTCGTCTCTCGTCTCTCGTCTCTCGTCTCTCGTCTCTCGTCTCTCGTCTCTCGTCTCTCGTCTCTCGTCTCTCGTCTCGTCTCGTCTCGTCTCGTCTCGTCTCGTCTCGTCTCGTCTCGTCTCGTCTCTCGTCCCTGCCGACCCCGGCTCGGATCGGCTCAGCTCGGTAGCTCTGCGCTATGATAGAGGGCCGGGGAACGGCCGCCGGCACGCCACGTCAATACTCACCGCCGAGCAGACCGTGCGCCTGCAACATTGCAGCTGGCCCTCCCTCCGGCGGCCAGCAAGCAACACTGCGGCTGGAGAGATGGCAGCTGGGGAACACTACAGTACAGGTGGGGGTGCGGCAGCTGTGAGCAACACTGCAGCTGGTGGTACAGCAGCTGGGGCAACACCGCAGCAGGTGGTACAGGAGCTGGGGTAACACTGCAGCTGGTGGTACAGCAGCTGGGGTAACACTGCAGCTGGTGGTACAGCAGCTGGGGTAACACTGCAGCTGGTGGTACAGCAGCTGGGGGTAACACTGCAGCTGGTGGTACAGCAGCTGGTGGTAACACTGCAGCTGGGGGTAACACTGCAGCTGGGGGTAACACTGCAGCTGGTGGTATAGCAGCTGGGGGTAACACTATAGGTGGTGGGATAAGGTAAGGAGTAACACTGCAGCTGGTGGGATAAGGTAAGGGGTAACACTGCAGCTGATGGGATAAGGTAAGGGGTAACACTACAGCTGGTGGGATAAGGTAAGGGGTAACACTGCAGCTGATGGGATAAGGTAAGGGGTAACACTGCAGCTGGTGGGATAGGGTAAGGGGTAACACTGCAGTTGATGGGATAAGGTAAGGGGTAACACTGCAGCTGGTGGGATAAGGTAAGGGGTAACACTGCAGCTGATGCAACGGTGGCTGGAAGGCAACATTGCAGTCGACCACCCCGCGTACATAACTTTCGGTAGAAAATGCAGTGCCTTCTGTGCGTTATATGTTTGTACATAAGATTAATTCAAGAGTGTCCGTAAAGGAGTAACAAGCTTTCGGTTCATTTGGTCAGCTCGGACGTTACATGACGTAACCGGTCGACGGAGAAGCACAGACTTTCCAAAGGTAGGATAAGATGTTGTCTTGCCCTCTCCTGAGTGTTGGACAATTATATCCCCCCTCCCCTCC
>JAXIVJ010009658.1:0-2500 GCA_036785665.1 Chirona hameri | reverse complement strand
AATTATTATTACCTGAAGATACATGTTTTAAATAAATATTTTAAAGGGAAATGCTAGCATGTGTTATGACTTATGAGGAATGAAACAGCATGCTTGACAATTGACATGCAGGTTTTGTTAGGTAGTGGGTGACGGGTGTCATCGTGCAGCCTGCAGCCATCACATCAGTCACATCAGTCACATCATCAGTCAGTCATATGCAGCCATATCATCATATGCAGCCATCATATGTTAAATCATTCCTGAGTCCCTGAATCCTGGCCAATGTCAAGGACGAAAAAGTTAGAGGAGTCATATGCCTCTCCAACTTTGATCAGATATAATTTATTTCTTGCTTTGTATGTATTTAAGTAATATGTATTATGCTGCAAATGAATATGAAATGATTGAGTCACATTTTCCATCCTGTCTTGCTTGCAGCTCCGGCCCTCCACTACTTTGCTTTGTAAATATATTTGGTTCCTTTCTCACAATTATACCGCCTTTTTGGAAACTGTACATGTGTGTTTTATGATGCTAAACAAAGCTATTCTTGCCAGTGTGTTATCTACATAACTGAGTGTAAAAGTTGCAAATCGGTCAAATTTTGGATTTGTTTTGCTTCAACCCACATCGGTCGGTATTTGGTCAACCAAATGCCTCCCATTCGGTAGCGGTTGGTATCGGTCAGGATTTATTGGGGGAAAATGACATCACTAGTGTGTACCATAGCATCTGCGGGTTCCTGTACCTGCCAAGCGATTGCATATGTCTGTTTTAACTTATTTAACAACGAAGTGAGTCTTCCATATATCACGCAAGTGGTGATTAATTTTTATACTAATCAGCCACAGTTCTGGCTTGAGGAATTACAGAGACGACATGATTCCCGCAGGAAACAAGAGCAGTCCATCCTCAAACTTTTGGCGTGGCCGCTATCTCAGAAGGCAGTAAATCGACCTATTTTCCGACAGTATAATCAGTTCTCAGCCGCCCGCCATAATTACCGTGAAATTGTCCTGACGACCCACCAGCACACAACTACAATGACACCCATACAGTGAAACAGGCTAGCCGGGGAAATACCAATAATGATCCCTGACGACCCACCACCACACAACTACAATGACACCAATACAGTGAAACAGGCTAGCCGGGAAATACCAATAATGATCCTGACGACCCACCAGCACACAACTACAATGACACCCCATACAGTGAAACAGGCTAGCCGGGGAAATACCAATATGATCCTGACGACCCACCACCACACAACTACAATGACACCAATACAGTGAAACAGGCTAGCCGGGGAAATACCAATAATGATCCTGACGACCCACCACCACACAACTACAATGACACCCAATACAGTGAAACAGGCTAGCAGGGGAAATACCAATAATGATCCTGACGACCCACCACCACACAACTACAATGACACCAATACAGTGAAACAGGCTAGCCGGGGAAAATACCAATAATGGAATCCTGACGACCCACCAGCACACAACTACAATGACACCATACAGTGAACAGGCTAGCCGGGAAATACCAATAATGATCCTGACGGACCCACCACCACACAATTACAATGACACCAATACAGTGAAACAGGCTAGCCGGGGAAATACCAATAATGATCCTGACGACCCCACCACCACACAACTACAATGACACCAATACAGTGAAACAGGCTAGCCGGGGAAATACCAATAATGATCCTGACGACCCACACCAACACAACTACAATGACACCAATACAGTGAAACAGGCTAGCCGGGGAAATACCAATAATGATCCTGACGACCACCACACACAACTACAATGACACCAATACAGTGAAACAGGCTAGCCGGGGAAATACCAATAATGATCCTGACGACCCAGCACCACACAACTACAATGACACCCATACAGTGAAACAGGCTAGCCGGGAAATACCAATAATGATCCTGACGACCCACCACCACACAACTACAATGACACCAATACAGTGAAACAGGCTAGCCGGGGAAATACCAATAATGATCCTGACGACCCACCAGCACACAACTACAATGACACCATACAGTGAAACAGGCTAGCCAGGGAAATACCAATAATGATCCTGACGACCCCACCAGCACAACTACAATGACACAATACAGTGAAACAGGCTAGCCGGAAATACCAATAATGATCCTGACGACCCACCACCACACAATTACAATGACACCAATACAGTTGAAACAGGCTAGCCGGGAAATACCAATAATGATCCTGACGACCCACCACCACACAATTACAATGACACCAATACAGTGAAACAGGCTAGCCGGGGAAATACAATAATGATCCTGACGACCCACCACCACACAACTACAATGACACCCAATACAGTGAAACAGGCTAGCCGGGAAATACCAATAATGATCCGACGACCCACAGCACACAACTACAATGACACCAATACAGTGAAACAGGCTAGCCGGGGAATTACCAATAATGGAATACTGAACGACCCACCAGCACACAACTA
>JAXIVJ010009657.1:0-50160 GCA_036785665.1 Chirona hameri | reverse complement strand
GAATCCCGGAACGGTCCCGGAACGTAACGGTCTGAATCCCGGAACGGTCCCGGAACGGAACGGTCTGAATCCCGGAACGGTCCCGGAACGGAACGGTCTGAAACCCGGAACGGTCCCGGAACGGAACGGTATGAATCCCGGAACGGAACGGTCTGAATCCCGGAACGGTCCCGGAACGGAACGAACTGAATCCCGGAACGGTCTGATCTCATCCATCTCAGCGAATCCCAGTTCGAAAACTTGCATACAGGTAATGCAACTACTGTAACTACTACTTAACTACTGTAAACTTGCATACAGGTACTACTTACTACTTAACTACTGTAAACTTGCATACTTATATTGCGAACAGTTTTGATTTGTTATCAAGCGAACACGCATACTCCATAAATGTAAGAAATTATTGAAGTTCGATTGGGAATCAACTCAATACTGGTATGGTATGGGTATTTAAATTTAAATCCAAACCAGTCTAAATTCATTTACCCCCGCCCTGGTGAGGGGAAGAGGGGGTCATTTTGCTCCCCCCGCGGTTTTTCGAGCATAGCAAGAAAACAGCGACGCAGAGCGACGCCAAATTTTGCATAGCTGTTTGGGCATCAATTACCAACACTTCATAAAGTTTTTACCACAGGTCATACCACAGGATTTTTTTTTTATATCGGTGACCTAAGGTTAGGTAAATTTTCTGACCTCTTTTATTATTAATTTCCTTTATAATACAATTTCCTGACCTTTCTGATAAGTTAATGGGAAAATATATAAATGCTTACTATTCAACGAACCTGTATGGTATCAGGTCAATTCTGTCAGAATCATGTTATTTTAGCTCATTATTGATGACCCAGTTGCAATTGCTGCTCAGTGACCCCTGCAAGGTCATATGAGGTCATCTGAGGTCATCATCAATGCTTTGCTAATAACTATTCATAGAATAAAGATAGCGACTAGTGGATGGCATCACTGTGTTTGGCTCGTCAAGCCGCGTCGCTCTATATGCAAAATAAACTACCTGGGCCACCGAATGACCTTGATCTTAGTTCAAATTTTGAATTTTACCTAACTAAGTCACATTTAAACTGGTCTGATGCGCCTTGATGAAATAAACACGATAGTGTAAACAGTAATGGTCTATCTTTATTCAGTAAAATGTTATTTGCGGAAAACAATTTTGCCAAAATCAGACTTTTTTACTTTTCATGACCTCTGGAGTCTTACATATTGACCTGAGGTCAAAATTAAGGCCATATTTCTAATTGCAATCTTCAATGGCATGCTAATGCTTTTTTCCGTTTGCTCCTAGCTATCATAGTTTTTGAGATATTTTGGAATGTTTGAAGCCGATGTCCAAATACTATAAAATTTGACCCTTGATGACCTCCGGTGACCTCAATGTTTACCTGAGGAAAAACAAACACTCGAAGTAACTTCGAATGTCCATGTCGAGAGCTTTCGAACGCTTGTTTCTGCGTCTCTCTAGTACCTTTAGTGTTCGAGTTACTGGAGGGGGGGATCATTTTGACCCCCTCCCCCCACCATGGCGAAGTTGTCACAGAGGCCCACCAGGTCGCAGGTAATCGCAAACCTTTCAGACCCAATCCCTTGCCATCAAAATGGACGGGATTGCATAACGTGTTCAGCGTGTTCATGCAATCCTTTTCAGACTAAGATTTAATCCCTGCAGGCTTTTCGGTGATCATGCTCAAAGGTCTTTAGAGAGGGTTTGCTTCCACATCATATACTAATAAATAGTATTTGACGATATACGTTATGTGGCATAGCGTGTGCTTGTGTAAAAAATCACGCCTCCCTAATCAGACACATTAATTCCCCCTAGTCAGACACATTAGGAATATTGTTCTGTTTTCTTCTCACTGCACTTACTATGAACCAGTAAGGCGCCGGAGTTGGCGATGAACGAGCGAGCGCGAAATAAATGTATAGTGAATTTCAACCCGATCGGGAAGTAGTTCCTGAGATACATATAAAGGTGTGCATGTGCAGAGGCACCCCACCCCTGACTTGTGGAAAGGCAACGGCTGAGACGTCCCTAACCACACACCAAATTAGAACGCAATCGGTTCAGCCGTTCCTGATATATACAATAGCGGTGTGCATGTGTGCACGTGCAGAGGCACCCCACCCCTGACTTGTAGAAAATTGGCGGCTGAGGGGTCTCTAACCACACACGAAATGTGCACATAATCTGCCCAGCCGTTGCAGAGTTTTTGCGAGAAAACACTTTTCAACACCCCTCACGCGGCACGCGCCAAGCATAGTGGTAGTCACCCACATGTGTCGGCACTGCTCTTAAACAGGGTAGGTTAGATGGGGCTGCAAAGCAAAGAAGTCTGCTTGTCAATCGGACGTGCGGTTGCAGAGATATTAGCTTCTCAAAACCGACGCCACGGGTCGGGCCGGGCCGGGCCGCTCATAATCAGATTTTTCCCATACACCACGGAAGGACGAGCGAGCGCTTCGCGCTCGCTCGTAATAATGCGTTCAATGATTCGTTTTAAGTAATATGCAAACTGGACCGAATCTGGACCACAAACTATGCACCCCCCCCCCCCTCCGATGCACTCAGCATCGGGTTTGAGGTCCCTAACCACACACTGAGAGAATATATCTATAAACTATGCACTCAGCACCCTCTGATGTCCCCCTGCTTCCACAAGCCCCTCTGGGCCGGGGGCTAATCAATCTTGGGAATACGTGTTACCTGAACGTCGCACTTCAAGCGCTCTTTTACTCATCGCGCCTGAGAACCGAAGTTCTGCGATCCCGTCCAACTATCTCCCAGCCCATTCTGTCCGTCCTGCAGCGCGACCTAGCGCACCTCGCCTTTTCTGAGCGCCTGTGTTTAGGCCTTCAGACTTCCTCCTTGCGGCGTTGCCACCGGGTTTCCAGCCTAGTCAGCAGCAGGACTGCGCCGAACTCCTCCGTTACGTCATGAACGAGTTACACGAAGAGGAGCTCACGGCTGTTCCTGGTCAGGCGGGGGCACATTGGACGAGTACGGAGAACAACGGATGTTCCGATCTCGCTAAGACTGGCGACACAAAGAGTGACCGAAGCTCCATAACTGAAGATGGTAAGTTTACCAGGGGAACGCCAGGTTCGGTCGTGCAACGTCTGTTAGGCTGCGAAACAGTGACGGTGCACACCTGCAGAACTTGCGGCGCAGTCCAAAGTCAAACGGAGCTCCTCACCGAACTTCACCTGCCTGTCCCACATTCCAGTGAGCACGGGCAGTCTAACCGGCAGCTGAACTTGACCTCCCTGCTCGAAAGTTACTTGTCGCCGGAGAGCTTTCAGGGCGATAATCAGTACAGCTGCAATACATGTGACCAATTAGCGGACGCCAAGAGACAGCTGCATCTTCTGAAGCTGCCACACCAGCTCAACATCACCCTAAACAGATTCACCTATAATCGGCAATCAGGCACAAGCCACAAAATCCTGACCCCGGTCCGCCTGACAGAGCACATCAGCGTACCAGTGTTCGGGGCGGAGAGCCACGGGAGATATCGCCTTCCAGCGGTGATTGTGCACATGGGGACTAGTCTGCACTCTGGCCACTATTACTGCCTCGCACGGAATTCAGGCTCGCATTGGATAAGACTAGACGACGCATCAGTCACTTCCCACGAGACCGTTATCGTCAAAGATTCTCCTATTGACGATACTATCGTTAATGACCTCCCTGGTGACGACCGTGAGATGTGCCTGACGGGCCTAACGGATACCGCGTACGTGCTGATGTATGAGCGTTCAGACGATCAAAGAAGCGCCGATACACAGGTGGACGTGAACGATCTGCCCGGTCACTTGCGCAAGGAGATTGCCTCTGATAATCAAAGTCGACTTTCAGAGGCGATCTCTAAAAAGGTATGACTCGCGCACCTAAAAATGTGTGCTGAACTTGATAATATTGTAATGTGTCATTCATTGCTGAGTCGTGCTGTTGACTTACCACGAATGTCTCTGTCGTTTCATTGAATATGTATCAATATATGTTCATTGGGTTATAAAACAAAAATCATTCCTATATGTGTCATTCTAGACAGATTATATATGACAGAATATGATGCTAATGATTTGCCTCATGCCTTTATTGTCTTGTAAAATTCACCATATACGCTAGTGTGTGGAGTAGTCCCTGGCATTCAATATTGGGATAGCCTTAAGTTAGAGATATAGGATATAACTACTAGGCTTCGCAGACAGGCGATGTTTTGTGGTTAAGTCGTCCGTTTTAGGCAGCCACTCTTGTGCTGTATTATAATGACTTTTCGGAATACGGTCATCAATCTTCTCGCGTCCATTAGAGACCGTGTCGCGGTCTCCGTGACATCTCCGTGACAAACTCCGTGTATCCGTGACAATACGGTCATCAATCTTCTCGCGTCCATTAGAGACCGTGTCGCGGTCTCCGTGACATCTCCGTGACAAACTCCGTGTCTCCGTGACAATACGGTCATCAATCGTCTCGCGTCCATTAGAGACCGTGTCGCGGTCTCCGTGACATCTCCGTGACAAACTCCGTGTCTCCGTGACAATACGGTCATCAATCTTCTCGCGTCCATTAGAGACCGTGTCGCGGTCTCCGTGACATCTCCGTGACAAACTCCGTGTCTCCGTGACAATACGGTCATCAATCTTCTCGCGTCCATTAGAGACCGTGTCGCGGTCTCCGTGACATCTCCGTGACAAACTCCGTGTCTCCGTGACAATACGGTCATCAATATTCTCGCGTCCATTAGAGACCGTGTCGCGGTCTCCGTGACATCTCCGTGACAAACTCCGTGTCTCCGTGACAATACGGTCATCAATCTTCTCGCGTCCATTAGAGACCGTGTCGCGGTCTCCGTGACATCTCCGTGACAAACTCCGTGTCTTCGTGACAATACGGTTATCAATCTTCTCGCGTCCATTAGAGACCGTGTCGCGGTCTCCGTGACATCTCCGTGACAATTTCCGTGTCTCCGTGACAATACGGTCATCAATCTTCTCGCGTCCATTAGAGACCGTGTCGCGGTCTCCGTGACATCTCCGTGACAAACTCCGTGTCTCCGTGACAATACGGTCATCAATCTTCTCGCGTCCATTAGAGACCGTGTCGCGGTCTCCGTGACATCTCCGTGACAAGCTCCGTGTCTCCGTGACAATACGGTCATCAATCTTCTCGCGTCCATTAGAGACCGTGTCGCGGTCTCCGTGACATCTCCGTGACAAACTCCGTGTCTCCGTGACAATACGGTCATCAATCTTCTCGCGTCCATTAGAGACCGTGTCGCGGTCTCCGTGACATCTCCGTGACAAACTCCGTGTCTCCGTGACAATACGGTCATCAATCTTCTCGCGTCCATTAGAGACCGTGTCGCGGTCTCCGTGACATCTCCGTGACAAACTCCGTGTCTCCGTGACAATACGGTCATCAATCTTCTCGCGTCCATTAGAGACCGTGTCGCGGTCTCGCTTCATCGAAATAAGACAGAGAGCGCGGGAGCAATAAATAGCAAGGCGCGGTTGGGAGACGTGAGAATATATAACACAGTGGGTAAGTATGGCATGACAAAAAATGATACATTATGCACAATTCAAACAATTTTCAAGTATATATATCAAGTATATATATATATATGGTTTACTAGAATGATTGAACGGTCTTCCAAAATATATAATGCCAACGCAGAGGCGTTGCCACGGGGGGGGGGGGGGGGGCGGCCCCACAGAATCGGTCCGGCCGGAGCCTGCCCCCCTATATTAGCAGAATATTAACATTAGCCACATGGGGCTGCCCCCCTGAACCCCTGGTTATACCCCACTCCCACCCCCCCCCCCCCCACCCACAAAACTTCGTGGTGACGCCACTGTGTCAACATCGCAAATATTTCATTGAACTAACAAATATGTATCTGAGTATTTAACAAAGTGGGTGGTAAACATATTGCAGCTTAAACAGTCCTTTGAGCACACACTCCGATGATCAACTAATAATAACTTTAACAACTTTAACAACAAAATAACAACTTTTGTTTAATGTTTTCCTCATTGATACATACATGACGACTTAGTTAGCGGTTCTTTCCCTTGAGCATTGGGATAGACATTAGGCAATGTGGCATCAGTGCAGAAGAGGAACGCTATGAAGAAACATTCTACTTCCCCCTTATCATGTTACCTATCCCGAGACGTGAATATCGAATTAGGAAGTGCGAGACTATGTCGCATTCTTACCTCACCCCTTATCATGTTACCTATCCCGAGACGTGTATATCGAATTAGGAAGTGGGAGACTATGTCGCATTCTTACCTCACCCCTTATCATGTTACCTATCCCGAGACATGTATATCGAATTAGGAAGTGGGAGACTATGTCGCATTCTTACCTCACGTCATATCATGTTACCTATCCCGAGACGTGAATATCGAATTAGGAAGTGAGAGACTATGTCGCATTCTTACCTCACCCCATATTATGTTACCTATCCGGAGACGTGAATATCGAATTAGGAAGTGAGAGACTATGTCGCATTCTTACCTCACCCCATATCATGTTACCTATCCCGAGACGTGTATATCGAATTAGGAAGTGAGAGACTATGTCGCATTCTTACTTCACCCCTTATCATGTTACCTATCCCGAGACGTGAATATCGAATTAGGAAGTGGGAGACTATGTCGCATTCTTACCTCACCCCTTATCATGTTACTTATCCCGAGACGTGTATATCGAATTAGGAAGTGGGAGACTATGTCGCATTCTTACCTCACCCCTTATCATGTTACTTATCCCGAGACGTGTATATCGAATTAGGAAGTGGGAGACTATGTCGCATTCTTACTTCACCCCTTATCATGTTACCTATCCCGAGACGTGAATATCGAATTAGGAAGTGGGAGACTATGTCGCATTCTTACCTCACCCCATATAATGTTACTTATCCCGAGACGTGTATATCGAATTAGGAAGTGGGAGACTATGTCGCATTCTTGCGAATAATGCACTCCGTTAGCCGGGCTGCTGCCGTGTTGGGTGTGATCAATTCATCCCAGGGGAGCTAGTGAGCTGTTACGAGTCGACGCCATGCCACTCTCAAAGCGGAGCAATGTTCTCAGACACTTACTGTCCGACTTGAATTCACTTAAGATGGAGGGTCATACTGAAAATAAAAGTAGATTTAGAGCAAAACGCCTCCTAACGGGTGCAGTTGAAATGCTATCCAGGGTGAATTCTTTTCGGAAAAGTACATCGAATTTCAAAGAATTTCGTTGCAGCACTCTTGAATATTGTTTTGCATTACCAATTCTGCTGATGTTGAAGTGATTTTGTCACCCAATAAGAGCGAAGTGGAAAGGCTCGCTGGGATGTCTTCAATGATGACTAAAAGCATGCCATATTGAATGCGGGGCACCCGAAAGGCGGATCAAACCAATGTCTTTCCGGCTGTTTTTCATTTAATATTGAAAACAAATGTTTGTCGTACTTCCTTTCTCGTGTGAATGTGAATATAACCATACACTTAAAACAGCCCAAATTAACAGGCACCTCATCAAAAATCCACACGAACATCACACAAAACAATCTGTCTTAAATAGACGAAACGAAGCGAACGACGACTATGCGGTGTGAACACATCAGTAGAAATGGCTACTTAGTTCGCTGATGACTGGCATCTCAGGCGACTATGCGGTGTGAACACATCAGTAGAAATGGCTACTTAGTTCGCTATTGACTGGCATCTCAGGCGACTATGCGGTGTGAACACATCAGTAGAAATGGCTACTTAGTTCGCTATTGACTGGCATCTCAGGCGATCTCTATTGACTGGCATCTCAGGCGATCTCTATTGACTCAGGCGATCTCAGGCGATCTCTATTGACTCAGGCGATCTCTATTGACTCAGACGATCTCAGGCGATCTCTATTGACTGGCATCTCAGGCGATCTCTATTGACTCAGGCGATCTCAGGCGATCTCTATTGACTCAGGCGATCTCAGGCGATCTCTATTGACTGGCATCTCAGGCGATCTCTATTGACTCAGGCGATCTCAGGCGATCTCTATTGACTGGCATCTCAGGCGATCTCTATTGACTGGCATCTCAGGCGATCTCTATTGACTCAGGCGATCTCAGGCGATCTCTATTGACTGACATCTCAGGCGATCTCTATTGGCTCAGGCGATCTCTATTGACTCAGGCGATCTCAGGCGATCTCTATTGACTCAGGCGATCTCAGGCGAGCTCTATTGACTCAGGCGATCTCAGGTGATCTCTATTGACTCAGGGAGATCTCAGGTGATCTATATTGACTCAGGCGATCTCAGGCGATCTCTATTTACTGGCATCTCAGTCGATCTCTATTGACTCAGGCGATCTCAGGCGATATCTATTGACTGGCATCTCAGGCGATCTCTATTGGCTGGCATCTCAGGCGATCTCTATTGACTGACATCTCAGGCGATATCTATTGACTCAGGCGATCTCAGGCGATCTCTATTGACTCAGGCGATATCAGGCGATCTTTATTGACAGACGATCTCAGGCGATCTCTATTGACTGGCATCTCAGGCGATCTCTATTGACTGGCATCTCAGGCGATCTCTATTGACAGGCGATCTCAGGCGATCTATATTGACTCAGGCGATATCAGGCGATCTCTATTGACTCAGGCGATCTCAGGCGATCTCTATTGACTGGCATCTCAGGCGATCTCTATTGACTTAGGCGATCTCAGGCGATCTCTATTGACTGGCATCTCAGGCGATCTATATTTTTTCCTTTTTTTCTATGCCGCCACCCATTAACAGGTGACCAGGAGTGCCCCCGCCCTCGATCCCATCGACGCACATCACCTTACTTTAACACCAGAGAACAAAAGAGAAAATGTCGCGGCACTCCCAGCTAGGAAATGGAAGAAGAAATTAAAAAAGCAAATGAAGAGAGGAAGGCTAAGTGGTCAGTGGTAATGTGGTTAAAAATAAGAAGGCAGAAAGTAGTTGTTGCTGAAATCAACAAGTGACTGCCCCCCAACTACGCCCCTGGGAATCATACATTCTGACAATCGCACATACGTAACCGAGTTAGTAAGGATTGTAAGTGTGTGCCCCACTGCCTGCTGGCCCCATCACGTTGCCATCAAGAAAGGTTTGCCAGACAGTGAGGAAGGATACAATTTCATTCATACAAAGGTTGGGGAAGGCAGATCTTGGTCTAGGCAAGCAGAAGGTCTATGCTGGAACCCGGTGAGCCCCCAGCTAAGCAAAGCTTGATGCTGTTCGATCTCTCCCAGGTTCCAGCGTCGGTTAGTCGGGGTGGCTTTCGCGCATGATATAATTAATTGATCTATAAGTTGAAACATGATCTAATTAATTCATATTTCAAGAAAGCAGAAAAGAAATAGAGGTACTATATTGCTCAACACCAATATAAATCTCTATCTCTGATTTACTATGTTTTATTTCAAATTATGCACGTTTATGCATGCTTATGTTGTTTGTTTATATACTGTTACTTAGTTCTGCAAATTTGTATTATTGTTTATTTATAATGTTACATACATTACAAATTGCATAACTTCATTCTTCTGCAACTTAGAAGTTAGAAGATGACTTTACAAATAGTTAACATTTAGCACTGCTATGGCTATTATTGTATTTAGGCTCATTTACATAAATGAGCAAACTACAAGGAATTTTTTTCTAGGCTTGTGAGGCAAGCAGGGAAGGGTTATTCATATTCACTGATCATGTGATTTTTAGTGATTTCTTTTATTTGTTTTTTAGTAGATGGTATTGAGTTTAAGTGGGGGAATCTGGGGGCAACAATTGAATTCCATAAACGTGGTCCTATCCATGCTATGGTACGTGTCCGGTATAATTTTCGGGTGAATATTTCTTCAAAATGTCGTGCTACTCTTGAAGCTCTGTGATTGGTGTGAGTGAATTCGAAAAGTGAGGCTATGACTGGTGGGGCACTTCCAGATGCAACATTATAAAGCACGACTATAGCTTGCTGTCTGGCAATGTCCTTTACTTTAAGAATTTTGAGCTTTACATATATTGGGTTTGTGTGGGCTAGTCTTGCTTGATTATCAACAATCCTGACTATCTTTTTCTGTAGGATAAGCAATTTGATAAGAAGTGATTTCGGTGCATTTCCCCATAACAGACAGCAGTAATTAAGATAAGGCAGAACTAATGCATTATACAACAGAAATCGGTGTTTCTGACCCAGGAAATATCTAGAGCGACTTATAATCCCTATATTACGACTTATTATACTTGAAATATGCATAATGTGACTCTCCCACTTGAGTTCTTCGTCTATATATACACCAAGATACCTCACAGTTTCTGTATGTCCTATATTTATACCATTTAATATTACATTGATGTCAACATTTATTTTAGATTTATTGTATATATGATAGAATGTTTTATTGTTGTTTAAGGACAGCTTGTTTGCTTGCAGCCATTTGTATACCTTTGGTAGTTCTGTATCTAAGTTATTTTGCAATTCAGAATTGGAATCAGCCTCAAATAAAAGGGTTGTATCATCAGCATAAAGTAATGATGTAAACTTTGACGAAATCCTGGGAAAATCATTTATGTATAAGATGAACAGAAGTGGGCCCAGAATAGAGCCCTGGGGGACCCCAATACTTACTTGACTCAGGCTTGACTGAACTTTTTTATACTCTACACATTGATATCTATTTGATAGGTATGAGTCTATGATTGTCAGGAATGTATCTGTGATACCATATGAGTGAAGTTTAAGCAATAATATTCTGTGATCAACAGTATCAAATGCCTTTTTTAAATTCAGGTAGATACCACAGTTCATTTTGTTTGATTCAAACCCCCTGATTACTTTATCTTGCAATATGAGCAAGGGCATGTATGTTGAGTATCCCTTCCTAAATCCAAATTGGTTGGGACAAATTATGCTATTGTTGGAGACATGTTCCATGACGCGGACATGGATCACTTTCTCTATAATTTTTTATATATATGGAAGGATACTGATTGGTCTATAATTGTTCATTTGTGTTCTATCACCTGATTTATAAATAGGTTTTATGACAGCAATTTTGAGTCTGCTTGGAAATTTCCCCTGGTCAAGACATATATTTATAAAGTGGACAAGCTTGTCTATGATTGCCATAAATGTTAACTTAAAGATTCTTGCATTAATTTTATCCACTCCATGTCCCACATTTTTCATGTTCTTAATTATAGATATAAGTTCATCATTATTAGTATGTTGCAAATTATTTGTTGTGTCTTTGCAAGGGTCTCCAAGGAACTCAAGAGCCTCCTCAGGACACCCTTTCATGTTTTGTTGCAGGGTTTTCCCAACTGAGCTGAAGAAGGAATTAAATTCCTCTGCAATTTCTAAATTATCCTCAACATGTTTGTCTTCATTGTTTTTAAAGTAATTTGGAAATGTATTCTGATATGATTTTCCAGTAGTATGAGTGATGAGAATTTTCCGCATTTTTTTGGCATCATCCTTATTCTCCTCAAGCTCATCCTGTATATATTTGCACTTAGCACCCCGGATCAAGGTGTTTAGGATATTTCTGTATTTAACATATTTGTTTATATTTTCTTGTGTGGGGTTCTTTTGTTTTACATTAAAGAGTTTGCATCTGTTGTCTATAGATGCCAGGATAGATAGTGATATCCAGGGTTTGATTGGAGTATTTTTACGATTTGGGCTATATTTGAAGCTGAATTTATCTATACCACTTGTATATGCATTGATGATGATTTCACCAGCAGTTTCAGGATCAGTGATGGCTTCAAAGCTTTCCAATGCATTCTTTATATGTTCAGTTAAATTTGGTATTTTGTGATAATCAAATTGACATTGAATTTCCCTCTTGTTTCCTTTTGGACTGACTGCAAAGTCTAGTGTAGTAAATATTGGGAAATGGTCACCTGTATCATCAAGCATTATTCCAGATTTGTTAACAAGGGTTAAGTTATTGCAAAAGATGTTATCAATGAGTGAGTAACAAGTGTTCTGTATCCTTGTGGATTTAGAAACTAATGGAAGAAAACTTGATGATGCTAATAAATTGAAAAAATCCAATGCTGCACCCCCTTTGGAAATACTCAAGAGATCAAGATTGAAATCTCCACAGATGAAGGCAATTTTATTCCTTATTTGAATAATATCTATGGCATTCCCTAGTTCTTCAATGAAACTGTTATTACTAAGGTTAGGGGGTTTATATATTTGGCACACTAGGATAGATAAATTGTTTTTTAACTGTTAACTGACATTCAATAAGTAGTGATTCTGTACACCTGAATACTTTGGGCAATTGTTGTGTTTCTCTGACATCATTATTCACATAAATTGCAACCCCACCCCCAGTACCATCGGTTCTTGGATGTTGCAACAGATAGCGTTGATCAGGGTAAACAGCTAGATGTAGCTTTTCTTGATTTCAGTAAAGCATTTGACAAAGTCCCCCATACAAGACTGGGGTTGCAACTTAAAATTCATGGGATCAGGGGCAAGATTCTGGATTGGATAGAAACGTGGCTTTCAGGACGCCAGCAAAGGGTTATATTGAATGGGTGCCAATCACAATGGAAGGAGGTTCTCAGTGGGGTTCCACAGGGCTCAGTCCTGGGCCCATTGCTTTTTATAATATTTGTGAATGCAATTGAGAACAGTATAGACAGCAAAGTCTTGAAATTTGCAGACGATCTAAAAGTTGTCAGGATTATTAGAGGAAAACATGATCAGGATGTTTTTCAATCAGATCTGGACAAGCTAGTTGAGTGGTCTGAAGCATGGCAGATGAAATTCAATTTGAGTAAATGTAAGATTATGCACGCTGGACGGGTTAGCAGTAAACATAGGTATGAAATGGGTGGGCAGAAAATGGAGCAGATTGAAAAGGAAAGAGATTTAGGTGTCGTGGTAAACAATAGACTATCAGCGTCAGACCAGGTTGTAGAAGCTAGGAAAAAGGCACTTAGAATGCTAGGGGCCATTAACAGAAATGTTTCCTACAAGAGTGAAAAGGTAATAACAAAACTGTATTGTGCATACGTTAGACCACATTTGGAGTATTGTGTACAAGCCTGGTCTCCAACATATGAGAAAGATTGCTGGTTGTTGGAAAGAGTTCAAAAAAGGGCAACAAAAATGATTAATTGTCTTGGTAGTTTACCTTATGAAGATAGATTAAGGAAATTGGGTATGTTTTCACTTAGATATAGAAGGCTAAGAGGAGATCTAATTGAAGTCTTCAAATTTGTAAATAGTCAGCATTCTGGATATTTAAAGGGTATGTTTGAGTTCAATAGGGAAAATCGAGGTAGAGGTCATCAGCATAAACTCATTATGAAACAAAGTAGGACTAGGCTACGACAGTCATTTTTCAGTAGAAGGGTTGTAGGACATTGGAATATGCTACCAGGGGATGTCGCTGATGCAGTGACACTTGCTTCCTTCAAAATTAGATTAGATAAATACTTTACAGAGAAGGGATTAGTTCATAAATACTCGTGGGATTAGCCTTCTTTTATGCAGGTAGAGTAAGGTGATTTGAAGGGGCGAGACTGGTGGAGGGGGGGGGGGGGGATGGGGGGGGGGGGGGGGGTGCAACCTCGGATGGGCCCAAGAGGCTCTTTGTTGCACTTTTCTTTTATGTCTTTTATGTCTTTATGTCTTCTACTATCAAAATAGCAAGAGTAATCATTTATGTGTCTTTTCTTTTCCATTTCTTTGCATAGCCATGTCTCTGAGACACATATTATTGACCATCTAACTTTAGTTCTAAACAAAAGCACTTCAAATTCAGCAAATTTATCATCTGAAAGCAAGGACCTGGCATTTATATGGATGATGGTAAACTTGCCAGGGTATGAAGCAGCTGAGGTATCTGATACAGTACCAGGAACAGGGAGGCAATAGTATTTACAGTTAGTTCGAATATTCTCAAATGAATTATATGTATGGGTATGACTTACATCAGTGGGACCTATGACTGGAAAAGGGCAAAATATATGTTGGTCAAGGGATGGTGGATGGTATATACTTTCTGAAAGAATCATACTCACACCAATTGAAAGTGACGCAGTGTACGCTAGGCGATGGGGAAGCCCAGGAAATGAAACACTTCAATATGGAAGCATTTAATAGATTTGGTAGCATGTTAGAGCAGCAATGTATGGCACGTGATATATAGACTCTGTATATATTTTTTTCCAATATTCTGTTATAGAAAACGGAAATATCATAAGTATCATATATATGTATACGTTCGACCTGTTGGGATGTTGGAGTTGGAGATGGTCTGAGAGCGCAGGTAGCTTTGGTTGGAAGTTTGAGGTTGTTGGGATTTGAGGGGAGCCTCCTGTGTTGCCCTAGCAATCTCCTCCCTGGACATGTCAGTGTGGATGGATACATGTTTGTGATCCCTGGTTTTGCGTGCCATGATTACCCCATTTGTCGTGTGATAGTTGGACACTTCTTGCTTCGCCCAATGTCACCAAGCACCTGGACCTGTTTGGAGCGTTTAGCTGTGAGGTTCTCATGGATGATAATTCTTTGCCCCTGACCTGTGCCTGGCTGATTTAATTTTGCCTCATACACTGCATTTCGGTCATCATGGTCCTGGAATTTAATGATGACTCTTTTGTTGTTTCGCAAGCGATGACAAGCTGAGATGGGACCATTCAGCTTGACACCGAGTTTCTCCTCAATCACTTTTTTGGTGATCTGTCTGGTGATCTGTCTCTGTGGGAGTTTCAAATTTGTCAGGCTCAACTTCAGGAAATCCGCCCCCACCCAGGATTAGAGAGTCTTTCCTGCTATACTGTTCTATGTCATCCATAGCTCTGCTCATTTCCATCATCTGTTTTTTAGAGCCTGATTTTCATCTTTAAGTTTTTGAATGTCCTCTTTTCCCTTCCTGTTTTCCTCCTTGAGTTTTTGCATTTCTGTCCCTAACTTTTCACTGAGTTCGTTTATATTATAGCATCCTGCACAATTTTTGTATACTCCTCCATGACACCTCCGGAAATTGATACTAAGTTTACTTCAAGAGTACTTTACACAAATCCTCAAAATGCTCAAGAGGCATCAAGAGGCATAAATCCCTAGCTGAAGTTGTCAACAGAACAAAATTAATATATCTTTACGCTACCTACCTAATTTACCCAAAAGTAACACTCCCTGTATAGCTGCGACGATTTCGTCTCCGCTTGGTCCGCCGATTTCGCCTCTGCGTCTGCGTCGTCCGCTTCGGAGCTACCACGTCCTCTCCACCACGAACCGAACCGAACCCTTGACCTTGACCTTGACCAGAACGTCACCTAAAGGCCATGGTATGGGGTCAAGTTGTTAACAAATGGCTACTACTATCGACCTCTGCGTGTAAAATAACACATTAAACATGTGTCGCATGACTTTCGTAGACCTCTTGCCAATAGTGACATTTTGTGACCTACCTTGACCTTGACTTTGCTTACAATTTCACTTTCGCTTATACGAGAGATGCATTATACCTTTTAGAGCACTTCGTTCGGTAATAGTCGCAATATAAGGCTTTGAATGGAAAGTATGGCCATCAACTCAAATACCTCGATTTTGACCTCTGACCTGACCTGACATGTGATCTTATTTTAAGAATGTCGGGAATGCATTAGATTCGTCGCATTGAAAGCTTTTGATCGCCGCCTTGCGTGTCTCGCTGCGGTCATTGGTTTGGAGGATACGATGGGGAATTTACCCCTTCCCCGCGAGGCGCGTTCGGATGGAGATCCCAGCGGGGCGCGGGTTAAATCAGATGAAATCGAACGTCCATCCGCCTAAGGTACAAAGGTATTATAAAAACGGATCTTATAGACGTTTGATGCGAGGCAAAGACAAATTTCAAGCGATTGCAATTCCTTTCTAAGGTGGTTGATGCTACCCGCCGGCCAGGGCTAACCAAAAAAGCAAGGCCTTAAAGAAACACCGAAAATATACCTGGCGTTGTTTTATAAGAATGCATCCTTGTTGTGCTTATACAAACAAAATTGATTCACCTAGTGTGCTTATGGTTCGATATTGGTGCAGCTTCCACAGTCCGTTAAAAAATCTTCAATATCTTCGGAGGTCCCCCGTTATTATTGTTATTATTAATTACTTCCTATATGCCTCCTTACGAATCAATACACTTCTACATTTATGATTAAGGAATTGTCCATTCATTGTAACATCATCTTCAATCCGTTGTTGTCAGTCAGCGAAGCACATTAAAATAACCCACACGATGACGACAACTACGTTCACTTGGGATAGCATTACGCGGCCCGGCCCGGCCCTGCCCAGTTCGCCTAACTAGCGATGTATCAGCTCTCTGCGAGGGCTATGGCCGGAGGTCATTGACCCAGCTGACCCGGCCCGCACGGTGATCACGTGACCATGGCCTGACGCTAGCCTTTACGCAGGAGCCCATTCATTCAGACGAACTCCACCAATCCCACTCGTGGTACTGTTTCGAGAGCGCTGATTGGCCGCGTGCGGTCACGGCTGGCGGGGCATCATGTGCGCATATAGAAATGAAGTTACGAACGTCGGCGATAGATGGCTCTGAAGATTGTTCGCAAATTTCAGAAAATTCCATGAATGCAAACTAAAAACGAGTGCTTCATTTTCAGGGTGACACAGCTTCGCTTCAGTCGCAGAAAGCCAGCGACTAGCATGCAAAACTTCAAACGATTCCGATAAATGGTTTAGGAGATATAAGCGATTATCTGACTCGCCACTAGTACCAACCATTACTTTTGCAGTGACCTGTACCAACCATTACTTTTGCAGTGACCGGTGCCTTGTGACCAATACGAACTACTTAGTGTTCAAACATGTTAGGAGGCTTATAATAGTGTGGTATGTCTCAATAGCGTCTTTATATGCGTTTTTAGCGTTTCTTTGAAAGAGAAAGTTCAATTGAGAGACGTACTTTAAAGCGCAACCATCACCCCTTATTTAATCATTGTCTCTAACCTTTGCAGAGTACCAAAATGGTTACCATGAATTAAACTGGCTGCCTAAATCCATTCAGAGACAACACAATTGACATGAACGAGATTGTCTGATAAATATATTTCGAATATCTTCAAGCGGGGAAAACGAATGACCTCGCCAGCAGCCAGAATCGAACCCTGGGACCCATTGATTCGGAGCCCATCGCTCTATCCGTCTGATCCACCCGAACCCAACTATCGGAACATAATCAGAGACCGATACCGAACCAAACGTGTCCACTGCAGTGCACCGGAAGTGCTGATTTGTGACGGCATAGCCGGTATCTCCCACATTCCATCGATTCTGTGTGCTGCAAGACAGCTGATTATGCATACATTTCTGCACGTTTTTGGATTTGAGTGGCTCCGTCCAGCCTGTCGACGATTCATGTCTGGAAATATTCCGGTATTTGCATCCTGCATGTTTGCACTGCATTTGAGGCCATTTAACATCTCAAAGCTGCCTATTCGGAGCTCAATGCATGTAAAGTGGTCAGCTTCTCAATCTCCGGGAAAACCGGAACACTTACTGGAGGATCTATATTACTATTTGATTAAAGTGCGTGTGTATGTATGTGGTCATTTTGCAGTTTGTTCTTTGCTCAGCTGTGCAGCCTCAACTATTGCGAGCAGATGGATTCAATTTTCACACGATCCAGGTGACATTTCAACGACGTGCAGTGTCAAGAAACGGGCTCGCCAGGGTACATAATGAGCGCGAGGCACGAGCTGAAAAAACGACCTTTTCTCCATTGGCTTAGCACGTGGAAAACCCGGGGCGAAATGTGTGAAAAATGCGAAAAATTGCGAAAGATGGATGCAATCCCAGTTTGATATTTCGGCAACTATGCGTCCGATCAGCATGCGACAAACACAGACGTGTAGAACAATTAACGGGCTGGCGTATGCAATGTGGTTCGGCGAGCGGCGCGTGGCGCGTGCCAAGTTGATGGCTTCACACACGCAAATCACGGTTGTATGACGTGCTTCACGATTTAAATTAGTGTCCCGTACCTATGGGACGTGATGCGATGAAACAAACGTAATTTTGCAGACGAATGTACCAGCTTTATTATGCATGAAAACCGAAGTTTTCTGTTAAATATTTAATAGCTTAAATCGGCCTGGAGTATATGATTTGACTATTTTATAATATGTATTTAATCACACCGCCATATCGTCAATAACAGAGGGGTACACAATACACAAATATACAGCTGTAAAGCGCAATAATTTCTGACCAATAACCACCCAAAATATATTCATATTGACTAACATGAACATTATAATGACAGTGTTAATATAACGCTTTCAGCCCTTTTTTATTCGGCGTAATAAAACATTACATTTAAATATTTCGCTCTATGTAGATCAATTTGCGTCGGCAAAACCTCGGAATAGTGAAAGCATGCTAAGCAAAAAACGAACCTCCGTCGGCGGATACCAAATTGCGCATATTTAAATTCCGAACTCTTTATTGTAAAACCTACACGATATTGGTGATGTTCGGGACGGGCACGGGATTCGGGAACGGGATACGGGATACGGGATACGGGATACGGGATACGGGATACGGGATACGGGATACGGGCTAGGGGATACGGGATACGGGATACGGGATACGGGATACGGGATACGGGATACGGGATACGGGATACGGGATACGAGATACGGGATACGGGATACGGGATACGGGATACGGGATACGGGATACGGGATACGGGATACGGGATACGGGATACGGGATACGGGATACGGGATACGGGATACGGGATACGGGATACGGGATACGGGATACGGTTACCTTCGCATTGCGGTAGCAAGCGGGCCACACTTGTTTTTCACTGTTCGAAAATAGAAGCGGTGGTACCTTGGGTGGTCGGATGATTGCGAAATAAGAATACAAGTACATATACACTGTACAAAATCAGCTTTGATGAGCTGACTGCACCAGCTCCGGTGTGTGCGGCTCCGTTGTTTACTTACCGTTTTGTGGGATGTATTGCGTCTGGGATCCTGTTCTTGGTTCCAGCAGTGTAGTGCGGTGCCGAGTTTCCTTGAGGCTCTCGGCGAAGCTGTGCTCTACAGGTGATTGATGCGCAAGCCTATATAAGTATCATCTAATAGTTATATTTATAGGGTATGTGTAAACTGAAAACTGTATACTATATTTCAAATAATAGCAGATCTCTGTGAAAGGTACACAATGTCACGTGGATACTGTGTATTGTATCAGTGTTGTGATTGTAATTTATGCGGCTTAACTGTAACCTCGTTTGATGAATGGGTGGGTATCTATTGCCTTGAATGGGTGAATGAGATGGTGGGCAGAGTGAGGAGGCTGCTAGTAATGGTGAGAGGGGAGTAGTAATTGTTGTTACCTACAGTATGCTTGTGGTCATGCCTGGACTAATGTGTGGCGCCCATGAACATTATTGCATATCAGCGTATGAAGCCTCATGCCTGTGAAATGTGGGCTGTAGCACTCATTCAAATCGTGATTGGATGCATCCCGTGGAACAATGTTTTTCATTTGTATCTTGTGTTTTGCAAATACCATATCAATATTACTCTATACTATGATGATCCATCACAGCATCATATAGTAGCTGTGACAGGAGCGCGTCCAGGAACTACTCGTTAATCTGCTTGCAGTATGTTCATGCTGAATGTGATAGCAGTTAATAAGTTTTAAATGCAATAGTGAGCCCTCCATTCTCCTTGGTTAAAACGGTTAAAACAGCCCTTCTGCCAGGCTCAAGTGCTTATTTCAGCAGCCCACACATTCATCCATCCACACAATCATTCTACATGGATCTGCACAGCTCCAATAGCACAATGGCAGAGCTGGCTGATGCACGCCTGGGAGGCTCATTTTGATCAATGTGATCATTTACATGTCAAAAATAACAGTTAAGGAGAGCTCCAGTAAAGGGACCCGCATCACTGTCTATGTACAGCTCAAGTTCAAGTGCACTACACTTGAATGCTGCAGCACTCGGCAGTGCTAATGGCGACTCATGTCTCATAGATACTTGAAAGATATGTACTTGTATGATATATTTATAAATTATAATTGTGTACTTGTATTATGTATTTGTATGTACTTGCATACTTGTATGATGTACAAGATATACTTGTAAAATACCATATTATTAACATTGTTCAGGGATAGCATCAAATCAGTTAGCATGATTCAATCATCAGATCGGCGAGCGCTCAATCACCCCTCTTTGCCTGTCGGGTCTGACGGGTTGAGGGCACCACACATTCCTCCAGGTTGATTGCCCTGCGAGCTACTGATCCCTGCGGGATGTCAGCGAGAGTCTGGGAGCGCATGAGGTTGTGGTTGTATGTGTGTGCAGCATTGGCGTTGTGCTGGGTTGCCTTGAGGGGTGCTTTGCTCAGTGTGTCTTTGATCTCCTGTTCAGTGAACCAATGTTGGATACGGCTGTATCTCTTTGTAGCACTGTCCCTGGTCATGATATTTCCGTTTTTTGTATGGTAGTTCAGCACCTCTTTCTTTTGCCTCATTTCTTCCAGCAGATTGATCATTTTTGCTCTTTTCTCAGTTAAGTTTTCGTGCACTGTGATTTTGTCTCCCAGCTGTCCACCTTGTCCAAATTTTGCCTCATACACTGCATCACGATCATCATGGTCCTGGAATTTAACTATGACCCTCTTTTTGTTACGAAGTCTGTGGCAGGCCACAATTCCCCCCTTTATATCTACATTGAGTTTCTCTTTGATGACCTTCAGCACAGTTTCCCTGGTTTCCCCGGGTGTCTCCCCCTCCTTGCCCTCAGGGAAGGCACCACCCAGGATGAGCGAGGTTTTGCGGGTGTATTGTTCAAGCTGGTCCAGGTTTCTATCCACTTTGGTTATCTCTTCCCAGAGTTTTTTGTTTTCAGTTTTCAGTTTTTCCATCATCTCACCACTCTTTTTTTGTTCAGTTTTTAGGTTTGTTATTTCTTCACGTAGGACGGTGGTCTCCTTGACCGCCTCCATCACAAGTTTTTCCAACAATTCTCTGTCCATCCCTGGGCCTCCCCAAGATAATCAAACTAAAGGTTAAAGCAAATAAACAAACTAAACTTAATCAGAAAGTGCAAGTCTACAGTCTTAGCCTTATATTAACTGCAAGCAAAAACTATATCCTACCCTTACTATAACAAACTAACTAAACCCAAAAAGGTGATACACAAATTCACAATACTCCCTGCGTAGTGCGCCAATATTGTCGAAATCTTCTCGGAGCTGGTACGTCCGCACGCAGCAACGACAGGAACGAAGTGCTGTCGTTGCTGTCGTTGCTCTATATATTGACTCAGCAGGCGATCTCTATTGACTCAGGCGATCTCAGGTGATCTCTATTGACTGGCATCTCAGGCGATCTCTATTGACTGGCATCTCAGACGATCTCTATTGACTGGCATCTCAGGCGATCTCTATTGACTCAGGCGATCTCTATTGACTCAGGCGATCTCTATTGACTCAGGCGATCTCAGGCGATCTCTATTGACTCAGGCGATCTCAGGCGATCTCTATTGACTGGCATCTCAGGCGATCTCTATTGACTCAGGCGATCTCAGGCGATCTCTATTGACTCAGGCGATCTCAGGCGATCTCTATTGACTCAGGCGATCTCTATTGACTGGCATCTCAGGCGATCTCTATTGACTGGTATCTCAGGCGATCTCTATTGACTGGCATCTCAGGCGATCTCTATTGACTGGCATCTCAGACGATCTCTATTGACTGGCATCTCAGGCGATCTCTTTTGACTGACATCTCATGCGATCTCTATTGACTCAGGCTATCTCTATTGACTCAGGCGATCTCAGGCGATCTCTATTGACTCAGGCGATCTCAGGCGATCTCTATTGACTGGCATCTCAGGCGATCTCTATTGACTCAGGCGATCTCAGGCGATCTCTATTGACTCAGGCGATCTCAGGCGATCTCTATTGACTCAGGCGATCTCAGGCGATCTCTATTGACTCAGGCGATCTCAGGCGATCTCTATTGACTCAGGCGATCTCTATTGACTGGCATCTCAGGCTATCTCTATTGACTGGCATCTCAGGCGATCTCTATTGACTGGCATCTCAGGCGATCTCTATTGACTGGCATCTCAGACGATCTCTATTGACTGGCATCTCAGGCGATCTCTATTGACTGACATCTCATGCGATCTCTATTGACTCAGGCGATCTCTATTGACTCAGGCGATCTCAGGCGATCTCTATTGACTCAGGCGATCTCCATTGACTCAGACGATCTCAGGCGATCTCTATTGACTCAGGCGATCTCAGTCGATCTGCACTGACTCAGGCGATCTCAGTCGATCTGTACTGACTAAGGGGTAATTGTTTCTCTTCTGGTTATATCCCCAACCAATATCGATCGCTCTGGTTAACCCGCGCGGCGCTGGGGGGTAAATTTTACCCCCCCTCCCGGATTTTCTCCATAACTTAAAAACTATGACAGATATCGAAATGAAACTTTCGGTACCTTATGGTACATCAATTCTACATCTTGTGTTACAATTTCTTTGAAATTCGTGAAAATTTTGAGGAGATAATGACGTTTTAGTGTCGTCATGTCGTGTCATTTTTGGTGAAAAAACGTTAAATGTTTGACAAATCGTAGAAAATAGCGTGTTGATGCAAATCGCAAATAAAAGGCTTCAAAAGAAAGAAAATAACATTGTCTTTAACATGGCTATCTCAGATGTTCAAAATTTTGGGTTTTTGACTCCAAAAAATGCAAAAAACTGATTTTTGGGGAAGAATTTCCACAAAAGTTTTTTGTTTGAAGATTTTAAAAAAACCGGAAGACATATTAGAGAACCGAGTATGAACGATGTTCAAACCAAATTTCAAAGCAATTTCTTTATTTTTGACTGACTTATGGCTCTCTAAGAATAAGTAACTCATGACGTCATTTTTTTATTGCGTTTTTTGGCTTTTACTGACCAGATACAGACAAATAAATGCCACCACTGTATTTCGAAGACAAAACTAGTCTAGAAACATGCAATGTTTATTTATATCAATCAATTTCAAATTTTGACCTTATTGTGACCTGACCTTGACCTGAGGGCGATTATATGGTGTCAAGCTGTGAAAATGGCTGCTTCTATCGAATTATACGTGTAAAATAGCCCATACAACATGTGTCGCATGGCTTTCGTAGACCTGTGACCTTTGGTGACCTGACCTTGACCTTTGCTTAAACTTTCACTTTTACTTATGCGGGAGATGCATTATACATTTGGGAGCACTTTGTGAGATAATAGTTGCAATACAAGGCTTTGGATGGAAAGTATAGCCCAAAAACCCAAATACTTACATTTTGACACTTGACCTGACCGTGACCTGACATGTGACCTTATGTTAATATTTTCGGGCATGCGTTAGATTCTTCTCACTGAGAGCTTTCGATCCCAGCCTTGCGCATCTCGCTGCGGTTATTGGTTCGGAAGATACAAGGGGGGTAAAATTTACCCCCCAGCGCCGCACGTTCGGATGGAGACCCCAGCGCCGCGCGGGTTAATGAGAATATTGGTTAGTTCGCAATAGTTGCCCCTTTTTAGTCAATGTGCTAACGGTTCAGTGTTCCACATTGAAGGTCTATACCAATCAAAATAATGTTGACGTTTCTAACTCCCTTCATGCAAATGTTGTTTTATCTTGTACTGCGTTTGTAGTTTTGTTTGTTTGTTTATTGATTGATAAATCACCAACAGGCACAAAACCCGGTTACAGGCGAAGTCAGGAGATAAAACTATGACTTTCACTTAAAATACACACGGATGCAAGACGACAGACAAGACACCTACACACACACACACACACACACACATACACACACACACACACACACACACACACACACACACACACACACACACACACACACACACACACACACACACACACACACACACACACACACACACACACACACACACACACACACACACACACACACACACACACACACACACACACACACACACACACACACACACACACACACACACACACCCACACACACACACACACACACACACACACACACACGCACACACACACACACACACATTTACATAACCAGTCGGTGAGCCCTCGCGTGGTGAGGCCTGGCTGCGATCTCAATAGGCTCAAAAGGCACTTGCCTGAGTTACATGTGACCGCACAGCGGATTTGTAGTCAGATGATGGCGAGCAAAACAAATATAGGGAGACGCAGGCGTTAACACGCGCCCTGGAGGGCCTCTGGTAATTACACGCCCTGGAGGGGGGGGGGGCGGATTTCGACCCCCCCCCCTATGATCTCGAAAACCACGCAACGTAGCGACAAGCAGAAAACGACGTTAGATAGCTCGAGACAAGCTATTTCGAAAGTATTTCGTTCATTTTTTTTTCAGGTCAATATTGAGGTCACCAGAGGTCATCAAGGGTCGGATTTTCAAGTTTTCAAGACTTCGGTTCGAACACCCCCAAATATCTCGGGAACTATGATAGTTAGCAGCAAACGTAAAAAAGCAATCGAAAGTCATTGAAAAATTCAATCGACGTAGGTGTCCTCAGATTTGAGCTCAGGTCAATACTTTAGGCTCCAGAGGTCACCGAATGTCAAAAAGGTGATTTTGTTTTCAAAATTGTTTTTCACAAATAACCTTTGAACTAATAAAGATAAAGCAATAATGTTTACGTCATCGCGTGTGTCATGTCAAGGCGCTTCGAATCATATTCATGGTGACCTGGTTAGGTCAACTGATAAATTTGACCTCAGGTCAAGGTCAAATGGTGACCCAAGTTGGTCATATTGCATATTGGGAGACGTGTCTCGACGAGACAAACATATTGGTACCGTTTTATCTTCTCTATCTTCATTATGTCGATAGTTATTGATAAAACCGTGTTGGCGGTCACAAAATTGACCTGACCTTAGGTCACCGATATTAGAAATCCGAGATAAACAAATTGTTGGTATCTATGACCTTATGAAGTCCTGCAAGATTGAAACCGATCGGCGTAAAACTGTGGCTGTGGTACTACTGCAAACGTTTTGGAGTTGAGGTCATCACGTGACCTGGTCTGGTGACCTGACCTTAGATGACCTGAGGCCAAAATTTTTACATAATGCGGGAAGTTCATTTCTAAACAGGTATACACAAAATGGCGGCGCTGCGCGCCGCCGTTTTTGCGCTATCCTCTAAAAACCGGAGGGGTGGGCGGATTTCGCCCCCCTCCAGGGCGCGTGTTAAGAAACTCGTTACTCATGGAAGAAATTCGGCAAAAAGATCCATTTTTCACAGCAGTGACACGTGCAAACGGTATATGCCAGAGCACAGGCGACCTGATCCGTCTGGCCGGAGCCGACAGGTGAAAGCATGGCAGGAGCTGGGGACTGTCAAGTCGGCCGTGAAAAACGTTGTGTATGAACATAAGATCATGCTGCATGAAACGAGATTTTATGGAGGAAACCTTGAAATGCTGCAGTAAGTGATCGAAAGCTAGGTTAACCCTATTTGTAACAGGTTCCTGGCTACCCCTATTTGTAACAGGAGGGGGGGGGGGGGGGCGGGGCGCATTCCGCCCCCCCGGAGATCTCGAGATCTACCTGTCCGATTTCCAAAAATGAAATGGCGTTCTGTTCCCCTCAACACGATCTACATTTCTAACAAACAAACAAAAATCGATGTTTTTTATAGGGGGGCAACAGGGGGCAAAAACGACAAATTTTAGTGGTATTTGTGATCCAACATAGCTGTCATGTTTATCAACCGATTTTAACACAATCAATGGAAATCGATAGAGATTGAATTGGAAATTGATATATGGTGGTGACTTTTTTAAATTCAAAAATCATAGGCGTGTGCAGGTCACTCAATATGGGGTGAAATAAATGCGTAATAAAACTATTTTTTATGTTGTTTTTATGATAAATGTAATGGTATGTTAATGTGACATTAGACAAAACGGTTATAAGTCATTCTTGATTAACACAAAGATGGAATTATTGAACTGGCACATTTCGATACTTTATATATACATATATTGTACACCAGTTGTAATGTTTGTAGCGGAAGCTTTCGAACACTACTGTGCTCTTCGTCAGCCTGGTTGGGGTACACAGTTCACACACTCAAAACAATATTTGAAAATATAAATAGATAAGCACAGTTGATTATTCCTCTAGATCTTCTAAAAGGCAGATTTGAAAGTCACGACATCACTAACCCTTCCTTCTTAAACTTCCCAACCACCTAGAACTACAAATACCAGTTAGCAGACCATGCAAAATTATTAGTATACCAGTCACCATGCCTCTCCTTCTAATCATAACAAATCAAAAGAAAGTTTAATCTATTTATATTTTCAAATATTGTTTTGAGTGTGTGAACTGTGTACCCCAACCAGGCTGCCGAAGAGCACAGTAGTGTTCGAAAGCTTCCGCTACAAACATTACAACTAGTGTACAATATATGTATATTGTATATATAAAGTTATAAGTCATATGTTATGCCATGGCGGTACCAGGTTAGTGAAAAAGGGAGATCAAATAGGGAAAAAATATTATACGCAGGCAAGTTGCTACCCAGCATTATAAATACGTTACTGATCCTAGGTAGTTCCTTTTTGCATGTTGTACTTCATCATAGGCGTATCAAGGATCCAAACTGGGGAGGCGCAAGACCTTTTGCAAAGTGTATTATCCGCTATTATGGTACTAACTAGTCAACAGTGACTATTTCACTTACAACTTCAATTCACATTGCTTACCCCCCTTTTTACTCTACCTGGACTCGCCTATTATCTCATAATCGTTTGTAGAGTACCCTGTGGTGCGTATTTCATCCGAAAACTGCAGTATGTTATGACATTGTAGGCCCATGTATTTTAGTCTCCTTGCAATAATATGACCCTCTTTCTTCCATTCCTGAGCGCGCCTCTGCAACAAAATGACCGTATTCCCTCTCCTGGCCTCATATATGCATATATCATTATAATCTAACCGTCTATTGCGCTGTAATCGCTGGCATATCGTCATTACCATGCCCGTCACCCCCTTTTCATGTGCCTGAACACGCCCCTGAAGCTCTATATGTAATAAATTATGCAAATAATGGAAGGAGAAGCTATCTTTTACATCTTGATAGCTATAAATGCCCCTTACATTGCTCTATTGGCTTCCCGCCAAGCATCGAATACTTCTTGGAATCCCCCTCTTTTTCAAGCCCCTGAAACCGCCTCTGCCATGCAATTTGTTTATGATATTTCATTAACATCAATTAATTTGCACTTGTTGCAATCACCGTAACCCGATGTAACCCCTTCATACTTGAGGCAGTTAGGAAGAAACCGTGAAGATCTCATTTCCGTATTATCGCCAAATGTCGCCGCCAAACCCTCCCAAAACCGTGCCCTGGAACCGCCTCTGTTCGAGTTACGAAATCAACATTTTTACTCCATATGTGAACATCGATTTTTGGAAAAGTTCCAAAATTTGAATGGCCTGCTCCCAGCCGTTCTGGAGATATCTGCGAAAAACATGAGGGAGGGGGGGGGGTCGGAATCCGCCCCCCCCCCCCCTGTTACAAATAGGGTTAAGGAGCTGTGGTCAGATGAACACGCTAGCCAAATAAAAAAGGAATGCTGAATGCGTTCCAGCCGTTTAAGATGAGTCACTGCCGCTCCCGACCAGACCACGCTCCCGTATTCGACAATGGAACGGACATGAGCGTTGAAAGCACACAACATGACCTTGTGATCGAGCTTTAGATGGCGACGACGGGGAGCTGGCAGCTGCATGCTGCGGATAAACAGTCCAAGCATACGTTTGGCATTTGCGACTGTGGCGTCCACATGATAGGCGAAGTTCAACTTTGAGTCTAAGCTGACTCCCAAATCGCGCACCTGTGCGTGACGCTCTAGTGTAACACCATCCATTGTGTAGGCCGCTAAGACAGGCGAGGTGCGCAAGGTGAACGACATTACGTGGCACTTGGCCGGGTTCAAACTTAGCCCCCACACACGTGACCAATGTACAAGAGAGTCGATGTCAGACTGAAGATTGTGAGCATCGTCCTCACAGCGGACCGGCGTATACAGCTTAACGTTATCAGCATACATTGTGCACCCATTTTTCATGTGAAGTGGTATATCGGCGGTAAAACAGATAAATAACAGGGGGCCGCAGATACTACCTTCTGGGACGCCCGATAACACTGGAGTCCACGGTGAGTGTTTCCCGTTTACAACCACTCGCTGACTACGGTTTAACAGGTATGAGCGAAGCCACGAGTATACACGGTCTTTCACGTTGAATGAGTGCTTCATTTTGTGCAACAACAGTTGGTGATTCACACTTGTAAACGCGGACGAGTAGTCGGTGCACACGGCGTCCAACTGTTTTCCCTCGGCTATAGAGCCCCAGGCATCATTCAGCAAGCAGGTCAGGTTGGTCACGCACGAACGTTTTGGCATAAATCCGTGTTGGTTGACGGGCAAAACGGGACGACAATGCTCAATCAGGCAGTCGTAAACAACCTTCTCCAGCACGTTTGAGCAGAGTGGTAAAAGGGAGATGGGCCGGTAGTTTTCCGGTCGTTTTTTTATCTCCCTTCTTGTGCACCGGTATAACATTGGCTTGTTTCCAACGGGCTGGAAAGACGCCCTGCTCGACCGATAAGTGGCACAGCATCTCGATCGGGACGGCCAGCTCTCGAGCACATTCCCTTAAAATGCGAGCACTGAGGCCGTCTGGACCGCATGCCTTGTGCCTGTCAAGGTTGAGAAGTAAGCACTCGACCTTGCCCTGCGGAAAGTCGAATTCGTTTAAATTTGGTACGTTTAGATCTGGAGCGATTGGCAACGTGCCAACATGAGGGTCAGAAAACTTTTGGGCAAAGCACTGGTTAAAGCAAGCCGCTCTCTCGGAATCACCTGTGAAGCTGTTTCCACCGTGCATAAGAACTGGAGTAGAGTGAGATGATGATTTCAGCGATTTAATAAAGGACCAAATGCGTTTGGGGTTGTCCTTGAAGTCATGCACCAGTCTCTTAAGATATTTGCGATATTTCAAGTTTGCGAGTTATTTGAAATCGGATCTCGCTTGCGAAAATGTTCGTGCGTTTTCTGGAGAGGGAGAGGATTTTTTTTACGTTTAAAGGATGTCTCTTTAACCCTCGCCCTACGGGAGCTTTTTCACCTTCGCCCTATGGGGGGGGGGGGGGGCTGACAGGCCCCCTGTTAACTTCCAAACCAAGCAACTTAGAGCAATGCGGTGAGTACCAGCATGTTGCTTGTCATGAGGGGAATCTAACAGTATGCGATTTTTAGGTTTCAGATCAACGGATGACCTTCCAGGTCAAGTGAATGACCTCGGATTTACCACGTCAAGAACAGCGAATTTGCTCTTCAGAAAACCTCAAAATTGTAAATTGATAAATGTAAATAAAAAGGCATGTTCCTAGACAGTTTTGGCTCAGAAATACAGAAAAATAATTATTTGTTCGCATCTTGTCCAAAAAAGTAAAAAAAGAGTTATTTTTTAAAAATGACGTCATCAGTTTCTTACACTTAGGGAGCCATCACTCAGTGAAAAATGAAGATATTGCTTTGAAATTTGGCATGAGTATGGTCCATACTCAGTTTTCTCACATATATTCCGTTTTTCAAATATCTTTGAAAAGTTAGATTTAGTGGGGATTTAAAAAACAAATAGTTTTTGTTTTAATTATAGGGGTCAAAAAACAAAATTTTGAACATCTGAGATTGCCATTGTAAAGAAAATGACATTTTGTATCTGTGGTGAATTGCGTTTGCAATTTGCTTTAAAACTATATTTTCTACGATTTTTCAAATATTTATTATTTTCTTACCAACATGACGTCATCAAAACGTTATTATTTCCCAAATTTCTCGATTAATTTCAATTAAATTGTTCAGCCTACGTATAATTTCTGTAAACTCAGCTACCGAAAATTTCAGCAAGATTCACCGCATGTGTAAAAAGTTATTCAAGAAAAACTGCAGGGCCTGTCTGCCCCCCCCCCCCTCCGTAGGGAGAGGGTTAAGACGCAGGGCAGACTTCACGTCACGATCAAACCATGGCGGAAAACGAGCACCTAGGTACACTGTAGGCACATAGTCAGCAACAGCCGCGTTGATTAGGTCGTAAAACGGATCAGCAGCTGAATCCACATCCATTGCTAGCATAATATTCCATGTCAGACAGTTCAGCGCACCACGTAGTCCGTCGAAATCAGCGGATTTATAGTTGCATGCTGTCGTTCTGGACACCTTGGCAAACAGCGGTGACCGCACGGTGAAACAGGGGACAATTTCACGGTGGTAGGAATCGAAGGTACCTTCACGAACAGCAGAGACCGCCTCACCACCGCAGGACAGCACCAGGAGGTCTAAGATAGCGTCCCCGTGTCGGGCCGACACGGTCTGATCCAGACCATGGTCACTAACGCCATCTATGAACTGAATGGCTCGGGCCGATCTCCGGAGCAGCACAGGATCCTGTCTCGCCGGCCACCGTATCTCTGGGAGGTTGAAATCTCCCACGAGTATCAGCGGCCGCCCGGCTGCCCGCACTCTCACCAGCCGAGTATTCTGTCGATGTCGTCACTGGCGTCTGGCGGGCGGTAGCACACTGCCACAATCACCGGCGACCTGCCGCCAATTTGAACGGCGAGCAGCTCACAGTCTGGCTCCAGATCAGCGCGTCGAACTGGACACAGGCTGGATCGAACGGCGCAGGCGACTCCTCCTCCGTGTCCGTTGCGGTCCTTCCTGAACCAGACGTGGTTCGGCCAGCCGTGCTGCAGTTCCGAGTCCATGACGTCAGGGGTGAGCCAGGTCTCCGTCAGCGAGAACACATAACGGGCCTAAAGCTCTCCAGCGTGTGCTATCAGAGTGTACAGTTTATTTCGAACGCTGCGAACGTTCTGAGAGAGCACGGATATTGCCTGGGGACCGGGGTTCATCTCAGCGTCGCCGGCCAAACACAGCGCCATCCTGCACGAGTTGAACGTGGCATCGGAGTTGGCGTAGTAGGCGCAGCGGCTGCCGAAGTATTTGCCCGCTCGCCTCAGCTGCAACAGCCGAACCGTCCTGGGAACCACCACCGGCGGCGGCGCCTCGTGCAGCGCTGTCGTCCCTTGCTGACTCCAGCCGGTCAGGGACACAAGCAGCAGCATTAGCAGCGCGGGCGCCATCTCTGTAGCACCAGTACTTGAAGTTAGTGGGACCTCAAGAGATGGCGCTAGTGTCCCGCCGGTATAGCGTGACCCCGGGATGTTGGCTTAGTCCAGGGGGTGTACTCCGCTCCTTCAACATTGGTAAAAAGTGTGACAACCGCGAGCAACTTCCAGCATCTTGGCCGTGTTTATCGGATCTGTTCATAAGCTATATTAGGCTATCAGCTAGTATTGACCAATCAGTCTTGAGCAAGCTCGACGGTGATTGGTCAGGTTGTGATGACGTGAAGCCGGGGGAGAATCTTTTGTTTATATTGCAACGGGTTCGCCATATTGGTTCCCTGGCAATGTATGGGCGTGTGTGCGAGTGCATTTTTCAGCATTTACGTATTTTTATGAAGCATAAGACAATATTTAAAGGTGTATATGAAAGTCGACATAATAATTGTATCTGTCGACATAGCAGTATTTTCCCAGAATACCTCATAAGCTAAAAATGTACACTCAAATCTGTGCGTTCTTTGCTGAGGACATCTGCGAAAATTGTCGATATAAGAGGTGTAGTAGGTTAGCTTTTTTTTGCAAGGACGTAAACCCATAGATTGTGTCACCTTATATAAACAGACTAGACAATCCATACCAATGTGACTGATATCGGTATTACTTAGGTTTTGAGACACCATTCTGAGTAGTACCAGTGGCGGCGGATCGTATTTTCGGATGGTGGGCAAAGAAACCCAAAGGGTCCCCTCTGAAAAGGGTCCCCTCGGAAAAAGGGCCCCTCCCACGGCCAAAGGTCCCCCCCCAACAAAAAAAAATGCCGCGAAATGGCATCTCCTTGGATTTAGGCCACAGTATTTTGCAGGGCCTCTAAATGGTTGCAAAAAAAAACTTCGGACAGGCCAAAGTTAAAGTCTCAGGGCTTCGGAGGGCCCCCTCATGGCCTACCGAGGGTCCCCCTCCCCTCAGGCCGACTGAGGGCCTTCTGTCGGCCTTACAAGGCACCTCAGGCTGGATGGGGGCACATCTGAGCCCTGGGGTCACTGTTTCGGTCAAAAGGAAAAATCGAACCAACTTCTCGAAGTATGGATCTCTTACAAAGTTATGGGGGGGAGACAAAATCATATGTCCCCCCAACTTCTTGAGTGGGCGGAAAGCTGCCCCTCTACCACCCCTCCCCCTTATCCACCGCCACTGAGTAGTACCTAATGCTACTGATCCTGTGCTGTGGGTGGCTTGCACCAATTAACACAAATTGCCAAGTGTCTAGTAATGACTATACAATCAATGATAATAATGTGACTTATGAGTTACAGGACATAGCAAGATGCTTTTTTTGCGCCGTCGGGGTTGCAGCAACGACTGCCATGCCAAAAAAGTTGATCAAGATCATGATTCAGATCCTATACCATGTCATAAATTCCCAGAAGATTCATCTATAAGAAAAGTCTAGGGGGCGCTAGGGAGCCCCCCCCCCCCCCCTTGAGCCCGGGTCGCGTCCATGTCGCGCCCACCAAGCGCGCGTAGGGCGCAACTTTTTGTATGTGGCGCCCCCCCCCCCCCCGCCCCTGACCGAAATCTTGGAGCCGGCCTGTAGTATGTCACGAGAAGGAATAGCAATGCCAAACAAATACAACATATTTGATGAGGTTTATGGCTCCCTAGGCAATTCATCGCGATAAATTCACATTTTCCACGCGGGTAATGGCATCAAAGATACACTTATCATCGTTTCGAGCGGCGGTCGGCCGGGGAGGCCGTCCGTACCTAATCCTTGAACTTTGCGCAGATATTAACAGCAAATATTGGTCTGATTGCATTTTTTCAGCGGCATCCGGCAGAGCGGTTGATTTGGGACATATTACATATTCTAAGTTTTGCAATCGACCGGTAAACAAAGAAACTAAGCGCGATCTAAGCTTCAGGCACGCGCGCACTAACGTTGTGTACGGGCGGCCGGCCGGCCGCGTCCCCCGCCTTCTACGTCACAGCGACTACAGTGTCGCGGCTACTAAATTAGTGTTTTTCACCACTTGTTCGGCCGGAGTGTTCTACCTGGTTTATACAGCCTTGGCTCAGTCAAAACAGTCGGGCGGCGAACGTGGCGCGGACGCCCGTATCGAAACTAGGCTTGCACATCAATCACCTGTAGAGCACAGCTTCGCCGAGAGCCTCAAGGAAACTCGGCACCGCACTACACTGCTGGAACCAAGAACAGGATCCCAGACGCAATACATCCCACAAAACGGTAAGTAAACAACGGAGCCGCACACACCGGAGCTGGTGCAGTCAGCTCATCAAAGCTGATTTTGTACAGTGTACTTGTACTTGTATTCTTATTTCGCAATCATCCGACCACCCAAGGTACCAACGCTTCTATTTTCGAACAGTGAAAAACAAGTGTGGCCCGCTTGCTACCGCAATGCGAAGGTAACCGTATCCCGTATCCCGTATCCCGTATCCCGTATCCCGTATCCCGTATCCCGTATCCCGTATCCCGTATCCCGTATCCCGTATCCCGTATCCCGTATCCCGTTCCCCTAGCCCGTATCCCGTATCCCGTATCCCGTATCCCGTATCCCGTATCCCGTATCCCGTATCCCGTATCCCGTATCCCGTATCCCGTATCCCGTATCTCGTTCCCGAATCCCGTGCCCGTCCCGAACATCACCAATATCGTGTAGGTTTTACAATAAAGAGTTCGGAATTTAAATATGCGCAATTTGGTATCCGCCGACGGAGGTTCGTTTTTTGCTTAGCATGCTTTCACTATTCCGAGGTTTTGCCGACGCAAATTGATCTACATAGAGCGAAATATTTAAATGTAATGTTTTATTACGCCGAATAAAAAAGGGCTGAAAGCGTTATATTAACACTGTCATTATAACGTTCATGTTAGTCAATATGAATATATTTTGGGTGGTTATTGGTCAGAAATTATTGCGCTTTACAGCTGTATATTTGTGTATTGTGTACCCCTCTGTTATTGACGATATGGCGGTGTGATTAAATACATATTATAAAATAGTCAAATCATATACTCCAGGCCGATTTAAGCTATTAAATATTTAACAGAAAACTTCGGTTTTCATGCATAATAAAGCTGGTACATTCGTCTGCAAAATTACGTTTGTTTCATCGCATCACGTCCCATAGGTACGGGACACTAAATTAAATCGTGAAGCACGTCATACAACCGTGATTTGCGTGTGTGAAGCCATTAACTTGGCACGCGCCACGCGCCGCTCGCCGAACCACATTGCATACGCCAGCCCGTTAATTGTTCTACACGTCTGTGTTTGTCGCATGCCGATCGGACGCATAGTTGCCGAAATATCAAACTGGGATTGCATCCATCTTTCGCAATTTTTCGCATTTTTCACACATTTCGCCCCGGGTTTTCCACGTGTTAAACCAATGGAGACAAAGTCGTTTTTTCAGCTCGTGCCACGCGCTCATTATGCACCCTGGCGAGCCCGTTTCACGACACAGCACGTCGTTGAAATGTCACCTGGATCGTGTAAAAATTGAATCCATCTGCTCGCAATAGTTGAGGCTGCACATCTGAGCAAAAAACACAACTGCAAAATGGCCACATACATACACACGCACTTTAATCAAATAGTAATATAGATCCTCCAGTAAGTGTTCCGGTTTTCCCGGAGATTGAGAAGCTGACCACTTTACATGCATTGAGCTCCGAATAGGCAGCTTTGAGATGTTAAATGGCCTCAAATGCAGTGCAAACATGCAGGATGCAAATACCGGAATATTTCCAGACATGAATCGTCGACAGGCTGGACGGAGCCACTCAAATCCAAAAACGTGCAGAAATGTATGCATAATCAGCTGTCTTGCAGCACACAGAATCGATGGCATGTGGGAGATACCGGCTATGACGTCACAAATCAGCACTTCCGGTGCACTGCAGTGGACACGTTTGGTTCGGTATCGGTCTCTGATTATGTTCCGATAGTTGGGTTCGGGTGGATCCGACGGATAGAGCGATGGGCTCCGAATCAATGGGTCCCAGGGTTCGATTCTGGCTGCTAGCGAGGTCATTCGTTTTCCCCGCTTGAAGATATTCGAAATATATTTATCAGACAATCTCGTTCATGTCAATTGTGTTGTCTCTGAATGGATTTAGGCAGCCAGTTTAATTCATGGTAACCATTTTGGTACTCTGCAAAGGTTAGAGACAATGATTAAATAAGGGGTGATGGTTGCGCTTTAAAGTACGTCTCTCAATTGAACTTCCTCTTTCAAAGAAACGCTAAAAACGCATATAAAGACGCTATTGAGACATACCACACTATTATAAGCCTCCTAACATGTTTGAACACTAAGTAGTTCGTATTGGTCACAAGGCACCGGTCACTGCAAAAGTAATGGTTGGTACAGGTCACTGCAAAAGTAATGGTTGGTACTAGTGGCGAGTCAGATAATCGCTTATATCTCCTAAACCATTTATCGGAATCGTTTGAAGTTTTGCATGCTAGTCGCTGGCTTTCTGCGACTGAAGCGAAGCTGTGTCACCCTGAAAATGAAGCACTCGTTTTTAGTTTGCATTCATGGAATTTTCTGAAATTTGCGAACAATCTTCAGAGCCATCTATCGCCGACGTTCGTAACTTCATTTCTATATGCGCACATGATGCCCCGCCAGCCGTGACCGCACGCGGCCAATCAGCGCTCTCGAAACAGTACCACGAGTGGGATTGGTGGAGTTCGTCTGAATGAATGGGCTCCTGCGTAAAGGCTAGCGTCAGGCCATGGTCACGTGATCACCGTGCGGGCCGGGTCAGCTGGGTCAATGACCTCCGGCCATAGCCCTCGCAGAGAGCTGATACATCGCTAGTTAGGCGAACTGGGCAGGGCCGGGCCGGGCCGCGTAATGCTATCCCAAGTGAACGTAGTTGTCGTCATCGTGTGGGTTATTTTAATGTGCTTCGCTGACTGACAACAACGGATTGAAGATGATGTTACAATGAATGGACAATTCCTTAATCATAAATGTAGAAGTGTATTGATTCGTAAGGAGGCATATAGGAAGTAATTAATAATAACAATAATAACGGGGGACCTCCGAAGATATTGAAGATGTTTTAACGGACTGTGGAAGCTGCACCAATATCGAACCATAAGCACACCAGGTGAATCAATTTTGTTTGTATAAGCACAACAAGGATGCATTCTTATAAAACAACGCCAGGTATATTTTCGGTGTTTCTTTAAGGCCTTGCTTTTTTGGTTAGCCCTGGCCGGCGGGTAGCATCAACCACCTTAGAAAGGAATTGCAATCGCTTGAAATTTGTCTTTGCCTCGCATCAAACGTCTATAAGATCCGTTTTTATAATACCTTTGTACCTTAGGCGGATGGACGTTCGATTTCATCTGATTTAACCCGCGCCCCGCTGGGATCTCCATCCGAACGCGCCTCGCGGGGAAGGGGTAAATTCCCCATCGTATCCTCCAAACCAATGACCGCAGCGAGACACGCAAGGCGGCGATCAAAAGCTTTCAATGCGACGAATCTAATGCATTCCCGACATTCTTAAAATAAGATCACATGTCAGGTCAGGTCAGAGGTCAAAATCGAGGTATTTGAGTTGATGGCCATACTTTCCATTCAAAGCCTTATATTGCGACTATTACCGAACGAAGTGCTCTAAAAGGTATAATGCATCTCTCGTATAAGCGAAAGTGAAATTGTAAGCAAAGTCAAGGTCAAGGTAGGTCACAAAATGTCACTATTGGCAAGAGGTCTACGAAAGTCATGCGAGACATGTTTAATGTGTTATTTTACACGCAGAGGTCGATAGTAGTAGCCATTTGTTAACAACTTGACCCCATACCATGGCCTTTAGGTGACGTTCTGGTCAAGGTCAAGGTCAAGGGTTCGGTTCGGTTCGTGGTGGAGAGGACGTGGTAGCTCCGAAGCGGACGACGCAGACGCAGAGGCGAAATCGGCGGACCAAGCGGAGACGAAATCGTCGCAGCTATACAGGGAGTGTTACTTTTGGGTAAATTAGGTAGGTAACGTAAAGATATATTAATTTTGTTCTGTTGACAACTTCAGCTAGGGATTTATGCCTCTTGATGCCTCTTGAGCATTTTGAGGATTTGTGTAAAGTACTCTTGAAGTAAACTTAGTATCAATTTCCGGAGGTGTCATGGAGGAGTATACAAAAATTGTGCAGGATGCTATAATATAAACGAACTCAGTGAAAAGTTAGGGACAGAAATGCAAAAACTCAAGGAGGAAAACAGGAAGGGAAAAGAGGACATTCAAAAACTTAAAGATGAAAATCAGGCTCTAAAAAACAGATGATGGAAATGAGCAGAGCTATGGATGACATAGAACAGTATAGCAGGAAAGACTCTCTAATCCTGGGTGGGGGAGGATTTCCTGAAGTTGAGCCTGACAAATTTGAAACTCCCACAGAGACAGATCACCAGACAGATCACCAAAAAAGTGATTGAGGAGAAACTCGGTGTCAAGCTGAATGGTCCCATCTCAGCTTGTCATCGCTTGCGAAACAACAAAAGAGTCATCATTAAATTCCAGGACCATGATGACCGAAATGCAGTGTATGAGGTAAAATTAAATCAGCCAGGCACAGGTCAGGGGCAAAGAATTATCATCCATGAGAACCTCACAGCTAAACGCTCCAAACAGGTCCAGGTGCTTGGTGACATTGGGCGAAGCAAGAAGTGTCCAACTATCACTCCAAACATGGGGTAATCATGGCACGCAAAACCAGGGATCACAAATATGTATCCATCCACACTGACATGTCCAGGGAGGAGATTGCTAGGGCAACACAGGAGGCTCCCCTCAAATCCCAACAACCTCAAACTTCCAACCAAAGCTACCTGCGCTCTCAGACCATCTCCAACTCCAACATCCCAACAGGTCGAGCGGCTGACCAAAGAGTAGACCTTGAGGAGTTTGTGGTGCGATCAACCCGCAGTGGTGGCTCAAACAGAGGGGGACGGGGACGAGGCACAGGTTCGCATCAGTAATGCCATGGTGTAAGTGAAAACAACCTTCAGCAGTCCAAGTTTGGCATGCATGTGGTCTGACTCTAGTTTAACATATATTTAACAGAATCTTGTTTGTTTGTTTATTTGCGCAAATCGTCGACGGGATACCCCAATGATGGAGGAAGTCAAAATGTAAAATTACCTAAAGCTACAAGACATTAGACAAATACATGTTAAAATATGCCAAATACACCATAAACATAAAATATGACATGAACGAAACATCCAGCACACAGCACAAAATCAGTTACAACGATGCGACGTACAACCTCACTTTGGTGCTGAACTGATGGTACGTATCGGCAAAGAGATCAGCATTGGGACACGTTCCTATAAAGCGGTTAAGTTGCCTGGGCAGTCTGGCGAACAGTCCCTCTTCACCGTATTTACCCTGGCGTACGGCACATTAAGCAATGTGAGGGTCAGCTGCCTGGTAGTACGACACGGTACATTGACGAAAAATGACTGCAATAAAAATGACGATGATATTTTACCCTTAAAAACGTTGCGAATGAACATGAGATCATGATGGGTCCTACGTGCCGATACAGAAGCAAGTTTAAAATGAGACAATAGGTCAAAGTACGCCATGGATGGTGATTGCGAGCGACAGTGGGCGTTCAGCCACAGCAGGAACTTATGTTCTATGCGCTGCAGCCTATTAGTGTGCGTGCGAGCGGCACCGCCCCATATCACGCTACAATATTCCATATTTGAGCGGACGTAGGCAAAATACGACGTCAGTACTGATGTCCCTTTGATACATATACACAAACTGTTCTGTGTAGTAGCCCAGTCAATTTACGCTAGTCTGTGGTGAACAGCATTTTTGGTGGAAAAACATTTGGTGTAATCTATAAAGTCAAAGGCTTCAATACAAAAAAAATACCCCTGGGTATACTTCTGCTCACACTGCTCGAGTGCTATTGGTGTGACGTGGAACTGTGTGAGTGCATGTGAGTGTGAATGAATGTGTGAAGCTATCTGATAGCTTAACAAGCTCAATGCAGATGCAAATGCAATGTCAGAGCTTAGCTTCAGTAAATCAAGCTTTTTAACCATGGTACACCAGGGGTATACATTGTGCAAATGACTCCTGAGCACCTTGCCAAATTATGGAGTAAAACTACCTTGACAAAGGTATAACAAAGAATGATAACTGTTTGGCAAGACATGCCACAGAATAATATATCTACCACATCTGGCTTGTCCCACAGTACATGTGCGTGAGTTGTGGGGGTTCTATTCAGAGGGGGTATATTGTACCTGATTTCATCATGTGCCTGATTTCAGCACTATTAGTAGTCATACTAAAATGTTTTGGCCAGATTGGGTGCTGACTGTTGTTGCTTAGAACTTAGAAGATAAGCCATTATCATAAATGACACATAGTACTCACCCGTCCTCACTCAAACAGGCCTTGCTGCTAAAAAAAATATATAGAATGATCCACTAAAAACTGCTTCACTGCCTGCACTTACTAGCGCAGACCATGCACCTCCCTTAAAGGAAATAGTTCACCTTCGGAATTTTTTTCAGAGCACGATTTTATTATATGTTTTAATACAGTTTCTTTTTTTCTGTTTAAAAATGGTCCTACATCGCGCCAATTCAGGACAGAAGGTTGTAAATTATTGATTGTATGGTGTGCGTTATTGGTCTGCGCATGCTCCATGGCAGTGCTGGCACTTTCAGACGGTACGGTACATCATATATGCGCCGTATTCCTTCGCCAAAAAGTCAAATATCTTCGGCTGGAGAGTCTTTTCAGCCAAGAAAAGTTCCAGATAAGGATTTCTCAACACGGGCTACAAAACTGCTATTTCAGTTAAAAACCCATGTTGAAGGTGAACTATTTCCTTTAATCCATGGATCCTCCATGGACCTACTTAGCCATATCTATCAGTCCATGTCCATGCCCTTCCTGGTTGACATTTAGCCCAAGGAAACAGAAAGGAGCTATACCTACATGAAGGTAACAATACAAATTTGTTTGTAGAAGACAATGTCATCTCACACTATTTCATTAGATCAATAGGACTACCTTTGTCCACCATCAAAGTGTTCTAACAAAACAAAAAACACTTGCATTGGGAATCAGTGTCAGTGACTCCTTAATTTTGACTTACAAATTCTTGTAAGTATATTCAATGTCAATGTCTAGCTTTACAGTTTAAGCCCCATATATAAAAACCTACATGCACACTTCAACTGATTACACAGACACATTCATCACCATACCCACCATACCTTTGGCTCCTTTCCAACTCACCATATACATACGTAAACGTACCATGCACATACGTCAACACCATGTACATACGTAAACGTACCATACTACAAACTAGGGCTCATCATTCACGTACCACGTAGTACAATATCCTATTCATGGCTGGCGCTATCGCCTGGAGTTGTTGCGGCGGTTGGCCGCTGGGGGCGTCTGGTGGGCCGGGGTGTGGTTGGCCGCTGGGGGCGTCTGGTGGGCCAGGGTGTGGTTGGCCGCTGGGGGCGTCTGGTGGGCCGGGGTGTGGTTGGCCGCTGGGGGTGTCTGGTGGGCCGGGGTGTGGTTGGCCGCTGGGGGCGTCTGGTGGGCCGGGGTGTGGTTGGCCGCTGGGGGCGTCTGGTGGGCCGGGGTGTGGTTGGCCGCTGGGGGCGTCTGGTGGGATGGGGTGTGGTTGGCCGCTGGGGGCATCTGGTGGGCCGGGGTGTGGTGGCGTCGCGGGTGGATGATGCCAGTTGGATATTTAACGCTGAATGTTTATTTGTTTATTTATAAATAAATAAATAAATATTTAGCAGTACTATTTGCTTGCGACGTCGTAGCGCCCTGGCTCGCTGGCGGTCCCTGGCGGCCGGCTGCTGTGGCGGCTCCGGTTGGTAGTGCTAGCCCCATTCATCGGCCATCAAGGCCCGTAATGTCGGCCATGAATGCCACATTACGAAAGAGATGGATACCTACGTGGTACTCTTATATACCCCAGGTACTCCTGAACTGTGTCATCCACTGCTGCTTGCTCAATCTATGAAATACATTTATCTGCTTTCTGTGTGACTTATATATACATATCTTATTGATATGATATATACAAATATCAATCATCATGCTAGAAAGAGTTCTGCTGCTCGATTCGTATTCAAGTATATACATTTCAAGTGCAATAATTGCATTGCTCTTCTATTTTTTTGTGACACCTCCGGGTATGATTAATGATTGTATTCTTAGTGCACAAAATATGTATCTTATAGCAAGGCCGTACAAGAATCTTATATACCTAGTGCCCATAGGTTGTTTTTGCGTGTGCCTACTTGTTACATCAGGTAATATGTAATATTGATAATTCAATAAACCCCTTAAGTACGTACGAAGGCGAAGCATTTAATCCCTTTTCTGCGATAATATCAGATGAACTGACGTTCAGCCATACACAATATGCAAAAAAATCGTGAGCATTGTACATTCTACAACCCTTATGAAATACAAAACTAGAGATTTGAAAATAAATTAACCATACTACATGCACGTTCAATTGTGAACAAATTTGATGAATTAAATACATTTATATCTTCCATGAAACATAAGTGGAACTTTATCTGTATATCAGAGACTTGGCTTACACAAGATATATACACACTATTTGCTCTTGATGGTGATCAATATCAGCTGTTTTGTGATAGCCGGGTTGATCAAGTAGGTGGAGGATCAGCGATCTACTCACTAAAAACTATGCAAACTAAACAATGATTTATATTCAAGTTTACAACTGCAGAAGCAGTCTTTCTCCAGGTAAAGATCAATGATATGCAAACCTGTCTAATTTGTCAAATTTATAGAGCACCAAGAAACAACTTGGAATTTTTGTAGAACTTTAAAAATGCTTATTAAAATAAATTATATGAATATGATACATATTGTGTTGGATATTTCAATGCTGATCTATTTTCCACCTCAGAAAATTAATTTCATGAGTCATGATTTACTCTTATATGCTCTTATGGTTTCTTTCCAACAATTTTCAAAGCAACTCGTGTTTCATCTGAATCATGCACTCGGCTAGATAATATATTTTGCAATGACCTATCAACAATGAATCTATCAGGCATCATCCAAACCGACTTCTCAGATCACTTTTCTATCTTTGCTGCTTCTGATTTAAATTTCAAACAAAAATCCTGAAAGAGAGAAATGAAAAAAACATTTTTTTTTATTACCGCCATATTGATGAACTCAAGCAATTCCTAACAACTGAATTATAAGATTTTCAACTTGATCACAATCCTGAAAAGGCTTGTGACATCCTAATTAACACATATAGCAAAGGCATTGCAATTTACTCAAAAGAAGAAGAAAAAATATAGGAAACAACATCCCATTAAACCATGGGTTACGCCTGGTATACTTGCATCTATAAATCATAAATCTGATTTATTTCACACAAAAACTAAAGCATACCTACAATGCCTACAATGCATATAGAAATTGCTTCCAAAACATAATTAAACAAGCCAAAAAGTATCACTATAATCAGGAATTCATCAATCATCAAAAATATCCCAAAAGGACTTGGGAAACCTTAAACAAACTGCTTAAACACAAAACATCAAATGATCGAATTCCAAACAAATTTATGTCAGAGTTAGGTGAGGAACTTGAAGATGATACCTTAATATCAAAGGGGTTCAACACATTTTTCACTGGGATTGGGTCAGTATAAAAAAAACAATATAAACCCAAGTGACATACATACATCCACTTGACAATATCCAAGAACTCCAACATGAAAATATGATATTATCTGAAACAGATGTAAATATTGTGGAAAATATAATTTGCCAACTTAAAGATGTGGTGCAGGTATTGACAGCATAAACTCACAAATATTAAAAAGTACATATAAATCAATTTTACCCCATCTTGTTCACCTTTTCAACATATGTCTAAGAAAAGGAGTATTTCCAAAAGCTCTTAAAATTGGAGTTGTCTGACCAATATTTAAATTGGGAGATCCAGCAACTTTTTCAAATTACTGGCCAATTATTATTTTGCCACTAATATAAACAAGTCTTGAAAAAATAATATATAGTAAATTATTACAACGCTTTATAAGTAATGATTTGTTATCTGAGAAACAGCTTGGCTTTCGAAAGCAATACTCTACATACATGCCCATCATGCTCATTCAAAATTTAATTACAAAAGCATTTGAAGAATTTTGTACTCAAAGGTACCTAAGGTACTCAAAATCTCACGTCGATATCTGTTATAGCTTAAAGTAATTTAGAAAATTCGGTGGGGGAGGTAAAATTTACTCCACACCGTGGTGTGGTGGGGGTGGGGGGGTAAAATGTACTCCACACTGTAGCAGTTAACACAGCTGCAGCTGCAACTGCAGTGTGCTAACTGCGAATCAATCCTGCTTGAAATGTCCTCACAAGTGTGGCAAACGTTACGAGTGTTTGATAAAATTTCATGTTCATAATAAATCTACACAATTTCCTGAAAAGTGGAGAGACCGCCGAAACATAAAGCTAGTAACATGAGCCGCTCATTATGCACGAAAACGGTTGCTTTTGTCACTCTTTGAAAAGTTATTGCACACCAGTTTCTTGCAGTTGTGAAAACCACCAAAGGCGTAATACCACCCAGTCGACCACATAATAGGTTTATCTAGCCAAATTCTAATTGATGTCGTCGCATTCATCGATACCAATTATTACCTGAAAAATATGCGACAATCGTGGAAACGATGATAATGCGTTATTATAATTGTCAAGAGTAAGTACTCACTGGCCTCTTATCTCTGTTAACACGCGCATTGGAGGGGCTCTGATAATTACACGCGCTGGAGGGGGGGGGGGGGGGGATTCAGCCCCCATAAGAGCCACAATAACCAAATTTGTAGGATAGAGAGGTGCTGTAGGTATCTGTTTTGTGAAAATTTCATGACCCTAGGTCAGTATCTGCAAGGTCAAATGAGGTCAAATATGCTACATTTTGCTTGTTATGCCTTCCTTGGCTTGACATTGTTATGGAACGCAGTGATTGCATGATATACCCCAAAATGGGTTTAATGATTTGTTGGAAAGTATAATGATACAATAGGTAGGATATAAGTTACATTTGACTTCAGGCCACTTACATATCAATATTTCACTGCGGTCGTTTTGGAGACATTTGGAAGTTTTTTACTTTGATAGCCCATAACTCAAAAAGTTTTCGGCCGTTTATTTGTTATTTTTCTTACTTTAAACGACGCGCCATTCCTATACATATATTGCGTAACCAGAGTTATGCTCGGCAATTATTTAAACAAAATTAAGTTTCAAGTTCTACAAGGTTCAGGTAGACCCTGCAAATGGGAGAGGGATAATCAAATATGTTGATTATCAAGTATGGTTTCGAGCGAGCGCTTCGCGCTCGCTCGTCCTTCCGTGGTGTATGGGAAAATCTGAATATGAGCGGCCCGGCCCAACCGAACCCTACCTACCTCGTCCTAAACCTAACCGAACCCGACCCTACCTCGTCTGTATGTGTCGCTGTCCGCCGACCAGCTCCGACCTTCCTCCTCCTCCTCTGTATGTCTGTGTGTCTGTCTGTTGGTCCCAACCGCCACCGTGCCGCGCGCCGCCGCCGCCGGGCCCGGCCGTCGACGATGTACTGACCGTCGAAACCGACGCACAGCTGGAGGCCCTCCGGGCGTAGGGCCGTCGATGATGTACTACCGTCGAAACCGACGCACAGCTGGAGGCCCTCTGGGCGTAGAGCCTTCGACAATGTACTGACCGTCGAAACCGACGCACAGCTGGAGGCCCTCCGGGCGTAGGGCCGTCGATGATGTACTGACCGTCGAAACCGACGCACAGCTGGAGGCCCTCCGGGCGTAGGGCCGTCGATGATGTACTGACCGTCGAAACCGACGCACAGCTGGAGGCCCTCCGGGCGTAGGGCCGTCGATGATGTACTGACCGTCGAAACCGACGCACAGCTGGAGGCCCTCCGGGCGTAGGGCCGTCGATGATGTACTGACCGTCGAAACCGACGCACAGCTGGAGGCCCTCCGGGCGTAGGGCCGTCGATGATGTACTGACCGTCGAAACCGACGCACAGCTGGAGGCCCTCCAGGCGTAGGGCCGTCGATGATGTACTGACCGTCGAAACCGAAGCACAGCTGGAGACCCTCTGGGCGTAGGGCCGTCGATGATGTACTGGCTGTCGAAACCGACGCACAGCTGGAGGCCCTCTGGGCGTAGGGCGATGTACTGACCGTCGAAACCGACGCACAGCTGGAGGCCCTCTGGGCGCAGGGCTGGAGAGCCGACGCGTCGCTGGCGACGGAGCAGACACGATGCAGATCCTCGCGGTCACGATCACTAGACTAGACCTATAGTCACTGTCATTATAGTGTTGCGATAATAACGGTCATTATAGGTCACTGGTGACACCGAGCGAGGGACTGACACTGAGTGAGGGACTGACACTGAGCGAGGGACTGACACTGAGGGAGGGACTGACACCGAGGGAGGGACTGACACTGAGCGAGGGACTGACACTGAGTGAGGGACTGACACTGAGTGAGAGACTGACACTGAGTGAGGGACTGACACCGAGGGAGGGACTGACACTGAGTGAGGGACTGACACTGAGCGAGGGACTGACACCGAGAGAGGGACTGACACCGAGCGAGGGACTGACACTGATCGAGGGACTGACACCGAGGGAGGGACTGACACCGAGAGAGGGACTGACACTGAGCAAGGGACTGACACTGAGGGAGGGACTGACACCGAGGGAGGGACTGACACTGAGTGAGGGACTGACACTGATCGAGGGACTGACACCGAGGGAGGGACTGACACCGAGACAGGGACTGACACTGAGCGAGGGACTGACACTGAGGGAGGGACTGACACCGAGCGAGGGACTGACACCGAGAGAGGGACTGACACTGAGCGAGGGACTGACACTGAGGGAGGGACTGACATCGAGGGAGGGACTGACACCGAGGGAGGGACTGACACTGAGTGAGGGACTGACACCGAGCGAGGGACTGCCACGGGAGCGAATCAAGGAAACGTACACTGACACGGGCGCGAATCGAGCAAACGTACACCGACACGGGAGCGAATCGAGCAAACGAACACTGACACGGGCGTGAATCGAGGAAACGTACACTGACACGGAAGCGAATCGAGCAAACGAACACTGACACTGGCGCGAATCGAGCAAACGAACACTGACACGGGCGCGAATCGAGCAAACGTACGGGGCGTTACTGCCGTAGGAGCGTGCCAGACTTTCTGCCGACTATCAGAAGTGTTTGATTCAGGAGAGTTGCTGATGCACTAAATTAGCTATATCTGTGTCGCATATATGTGAGTGACTGTCTTATCTCCTTTCAATCTCCGTCCTTGCTTGCTTGCCAATTTTAGATGTAGTGCAACATGCGCAGGCGGATTTAATTGATTCAAATACAATACAGTTCATCCGGGTCATGACCCCCGAAAAACTGAAATCGGCACCGAAAGTTGACATATGTCCTGATTTAAATGGAAATCAAATAAATATTATTCAGTGCTCTTGCGAAGAACATAGGTAATGTGTAGGTATACAAGAATGCAAATTGCCTTTTCCTCGTCGTAAATAAGAAATTCAAGGCAAAATATTATTTTATTTTAAACAGATATATATATATATATATATATATATATATATATATATATATATATATATATATATATATATATATATATATATATATTAAACAGATATATCCCAGATATATCTAATCATGAACTGAGAGATGTATATTGATGCATGCAATGGGGTTGCATAACATGGCGTGTCATCGTTCCAAGTGTTATATCTGCAACTATTTAAAACGTAATCATGAGCGCGCGCGCGCGTTCTTCCGTGGTATATGGAGACAAATCTGAATATGAGCGGGCCGGCCCGGCCCGGCCCGGCCCGGCCCATCCCAACCCTTGGCGGTGCGTTTGAGAAGCTCATATCTCTGCAACCGCTCGTCCGATTGACAAGCTGACTTCTTTGCTGAGCAGTAGGGTGGGGTGAAAATACAATATTGCAAGACAAAGCTCCAATACAGATGGATCTTAATGTACTCAGGTGTGCTGAGTGCAGTGGTGATGTTGGATTTTAGTGACCTCGCCATTTTGGTGGGGCCGAACCGATGACCCCCTAGTCGTCTGCAAATTAAGAAAGGTAGAGCGATGCGGTAAAACCAGTCTGTTGCTGATCCTTTGAGCTCTCGAATGATACCTAGTTTTATGTATTTCGGTACACGGTTGACCTGCCAGGTCAGGTCAATGATCTGAATTTGACAAATTACCGCGATTTTTTTTTGTCTCACTCAGAGGTGACCACAGGACAAATACCATTGCAGATAGACACTGGATAAGATACACGACAATAAGGTATATATTGTGTATCTAATAACACCCACCATCGTTACCTCCGGTCACTTGCACAGGTCAGGTCAGGTCAAATTATGTAAAAGGCTGACCCCGCGGGAGAAGGCTGACCTGGGGTGGAGCGTAACAAAATGTTGGGTGACGGGGAAGACGTCAGCGAAAAATTGTTGAGCAGCATAGGCGTCGCCACCACTACGGACAGTGTCCGTACAAGTTGGCAGATCTCCAAAAATGTGTACGTACTGTCCGTGCAAGTTTAAGGATTGAAGGAACTATTTGAAGGCGCACAATGGGAAATATTTTTATCTCACAATTTTTTATCTCACAATTATTTATCTATCTGGTAAGTTTCGAAAATAAATATGGTAGGAATTATTCTATTAATTCAATGGTGCTAGAAAATGGATGATTTCTTGATAAAATATCCTAGATACGGTGGCTTGCCAGACACGTTCACCAGGCACACCGGGTCCAAAGAACCGATACTTTTTTGTTTGATTTTAATCGACAATTGTGTTTGCGAATTAGTGCCAATGACAAACAGGGAAGTGACTGCGGTGATAGTTATGTTATGCAGGTATGTAGCCAGGGGGCTTGCAGCCCTCTGGCCAGGGAGGCAGCTCCCTGGAGCTTGGGTGGGCCCTTCTGGCCCGCCTGGGCTCCAGAGGGGAGAACGGTGACGATGATCAGACGGTGTAGCTTTCATTATACTTAAAGTTGGAGCGGCAAATTGAATACCGAAACTACAATGCCAGCCTCATAACTCCAATTCCATCTAAAAAACATTTGTATCCCTTTTTTTAGGTCAGCTGCGTGCCTACTCAGATCGGCCGAGGGCCCTTTCAGACAGGCCCCAGCATACTCCATACGACCCTCTCAGGTCTGAATAATGCCCTCGTAGATCCCTGTCACACACACCGAGGGCCCTCTGAGGCCTGACAGGGGCCCTATTAGATCGAAATAAGACTCATTACGACTGATAATAACCCCATCAGGCCCTAAAATACCCTCTTGAATCAACCGAGGGTCCTCTGCTGGTCAATCGATGGTCTTCTCAAAGACGCTGAGGGTCATTTCTTACCGGCTTAATATCCTCTCAGGCCGGCATGGGGCTCTCTTCTGCCTGGCGATGCCACTCTCATATCGACCGCCGGCCCTCGGAGGCCCAACGACTAGACAGGAGACTAGAGGGCATCTAGTAACGTTACTACACGCCACTTTAACGAGAAAATCAGTTAAAGGAAAATAATGACCTTTTGATTTTGTTAGCAACAGTTTGTTTGGCTACCGTTATGGTATTAAAATGATGTGATCTAAATTTAAAAATAAAATAAAATAATTCAAAATTCAAAATTGGAAGTTTGGGAAATTCATGGTCGGTATTTTCCCTCCACTATTGGAAAGGGACACATCCGGTGTTTTTGTGTCAATCTGTTCAACGTTGTTGAATGGGGACTTATAAACAAATCGCCAACTCTAAATAGGTCGCCGTCGACGTGCATCGATGAGCTTCCGATTGAATTGCCAGTTTTTGTATTGTTTGTTAATTGTAAAGGATAAGTGGGCATATAATCACAAGCAGAACGCAAAATATATTTTCCACACCATTGCGTAAAAAGCAATACGGGACAAGCCCGTAGTTTGATGGAAACCGAAAAATAACTTGTAAGTACCGGTCGTTACAAGTGTGGAACGCTTATCAAGTTTAGGTCGAAATATCTCTCGGAAGTAATTTCCATATGCAAAATGCGATAAATTTACATCATATTTTGCCTCGTCTGTGGATTTCAAGTGCTAACTCCATTTTTGTGGGAAAAGGTCATTATTTCCCTTTGACACGCCCCCTGGAGGGGGGGGGGGGCGAAATCCGACCACCCCTCCGGTTTTTCAAGGATAGCGTAAAAACGGCGGCGCGCAGCGCCGCCGTTTTTTGTATACCTGTTTAGAAATGAACTTCCCGCATTATATAAAATTCTTGGCTTCAGGTCATCTCAGGTCAGGTCACCAGACCAGGTCACGTGATGACCTCAACTCCAAAACGTTTGCAGTAGTACCACAGCCACAGTTTTACGCCGATTGGTTTCAATCTTGCAGGACTTCATAAAGTCATAGATACAAACAATTTGTTTATCTCGGATTTATAATATCGGTGACCTAAGGTCAGGTCAATTTTGTGACCGCCAACACGGTTTTATCAATAACTATCGACATAATGAAGATAGAGAAGAGAAAACGGTACCAATATGTTTGTCTCGTCGAGACACGTCTCTCAATATGCAACATGACCAACTTGGGTCACCACTTGACCTTGACCTGAGGTCAAATTACTCAGTTGACCTAACCCGGTCACCATTAATATGATTCGAAGCGCCTTGACAAGACACACGCGATGGCGTAAACATTATTGCTTTAT